>SJYC01105389.1:0-33563 GCA_006408675.1 Madoqua kirkii
CTCTGTCGTCCTCTTCTCCTCCTGCCCACAATCCCTCCCAGCATCAGAGTCTTTTCCAATGAGTCAACTCTTCACATGACGTGGCCAAAGTATTGGAGTTTCAGCCTCAGCATCAGTCCTTCCAATGAACACCCAGGACTGATCTCCTTTAGGATGGACTGGTTGGATCTCCTTGAAGTCCAAGGGACTCTCAAGAGTCTTCTCCAATACCACAGTTCAAAAGCATCAATTCTTCGGCGCTCAGCCTTCTTCACGGTCCAACTCTCACATCCATACATGACCACTGGAAAAACCATAGCCTTGACTAGACGAAACTTTGTTGGTAAAGTAATGTCTCTGCTTTTGCATATGCTATCTAGGTTAGTCATAACTTTCTTTCCAAGGAGTAAGTGGCTTTTAATTTCATGGCTGCAGTCACCATCTGCAGTGATTTGGGAGCCCCCCAAAATAAAGTCTGACACTGTTTCCACTGTTTCCCCATCTATTTCCCATGAAGTGATGGGACCAGATGCCGTGATTTTAATTTCCTGAATGTTGAGTTTTAAGCCAACTTTTTCACTCTCCTCTTTCACTTTAATCAAGAGGCTTTTTAGTTCCTCTTCACTTTCTGCCATAAGGGTGGTGTCATCTGCATATCTGAGGTTATTGATATTTCTCCCAGCAATCTTAGGGATGTCCTTTAAGCTTATATTGTTGTCAGAGATACAACGAAACCAAACCCTGAGAAGATTCTAGCAGAAGAGTTCTTCTTGGAGAGGAGCTACTGGGGTGTCTGCTAGTAGGGCTTGACCCTTCTCTGTCTGGATACCTGGACCCCCTTACTTTAGAGACACTGATGGAAGAGGAAGGGATGACGTAAGCGGCTGCGTCACTGATCACATGAGCTGACTGATTAGCTCAGGTCCGGTGAGAGAGCCTACTCACTCCCCACTCAGTGCCTGGGCAGCGTGGCCTCATATCTTTCCTGCAGTGTTTCTTAACCTATTTTGCACCATAAGGGTACATTTCCATGAAGAAGAGAAGGCAACTTCTCTATAAGTTTTGTGGAAGGTTAATAGACATTTCTGAATTTTATTGTTCTAGGAAATAAAGCAAAAATAGCTTGAGAGTGACAGTCAGTTTATCATCCCCCGGCATCAGCATCCTTGTTCACCTTTCTCCTCTACTTTTCCTCAGCTTCTCTCCCAGATCCATGAAAACCACTTTATGCTTCCAGCGAAATTCTGTCCCCTGGGTACTAGGACAGCCAGTCACCTTGATTTGAATAATCACTTACGGGTGCAGAGATTTTCATCAGTGACATAGTGATGATAGATCATTAGATAAATAACTCTAGTGACCAAGATCTCACTTAGGAAGGAATACTGATCAGTGATTCCTCTTCCAGCCTCTGTCAATTCAAGATGGAATTTATTCTTCCTAAACTCTTAGTAACAAAGGTCCATCTAGTCAAAGCTATCATTTTCCCAATAGTTATATGAAAGCTGAGTGCCAAAGAATTGATGCTTTTGAACTGTGGTGTTGGAGAAGATTCTTGAGAGTCCCTTGCACTGCAAGGAGATCCGACCAGTCCATCCTAAAGGAAATCAATCCTGAATATTCATTGGAAGGAATGATGCTGAAGCTGAAGCTCCAATACTTTGGCACCTGATGTGAAGAACTGACTCATTTGAAAAGATCCTGATGCTGGGAATGATTGAAGGTGGGAGGAGAAGGGGACAACAGAGGATGAGATGGTTGGATGGCATCACTGACTCAATGGACATGAGTTTGAGTAAGCTCCGGGAGTTGTGATGGACAGGGAAGTCTGGCGTGCTGCAGTCAATGGGGTCACAAACAGTCAGACATGACTGAGTGACTGAACTGAACTGAAACTCTTTGTGGTTCGAACCCTCCTGCTTTAGTCTTAAAATATTCTGAAAATGCCTTGCCGTCCTAGAGATTTTGATGATGGTTTCTCGGGCTTTACTAACAGCATCATAGGTCACTATCATTCTGTTCTCTGAAATATTTTTAGAGAAGAGTGTACTTTCTTCAGCAGTTCATGGCTCTTGTCAGGAACCCCACTTTCTCTGCGCCCCCATTTGGGAGGTGGTTCTTGCTTAAGCTGGTGTAGCCCTAAGCTGGGCCTGCCTCCTGCCACCTCTGCTTTGCAAACGGACCTTGATTCCTTACTGTGTCACTCAGAAGCCCCCAGCCAGCAGCCCCTCTTCTTGTACTTACTCGGCTGTCACAGCATGAAACATCTTAGAACCTCACTGGGAAGAGTGTGAGCTAGAAAGGGGACTTTCTGATCATCTGGGGTAACTGCCATCCCATCGGCAGGCGGGTGGAGGGGTCACCAGGACACTCTGGGGGAACCAGGAGTTCTCCAAGGTGACTTCGTAACATTGTTCCAAGTCTGGGTGCAAACTCTAAATATGGTGGCCCTAGCAGAAAGAATGTTTCTTAAAGGAGCTTCCTTGTCTGTAGACTGCTAAGAATTGAAGGGTACTCTAAAGAGCCGCTGCCAAACAGAACGTGTCTCCAGCCTGGAGTTCTCGAGCTGATGTTCTGGTGCTGGTCCTATCACAGGACATTTTTCTTTCATGTTTGGTCCTTTATATTACGCTCAGTTTAGCAGCTCCATTCTTTGGTCACCTGTGCCTTCAAAGGAAATATGTCTCAAATCACCTCCTTTCAACACTTTGTACCCTAATGTCCCTCCTAGTTGTTCCCAGTTGCTTCCTGACTTGGGTCTAGTTCGGAGCTTCTCCAACCTTTATCACATATTTTCTCTTATTTCCTCTTTATCTCTCTTCCATTCTATGTGTTCCACTAAAAATGGATGATTGAGAACCTATTGTATGCTCAGCATTAGGAATTAAAATGAAAATATTTTAATTAAAAGCACAAAGGATGTATTTTTTTTTTCAGTTACCTAACGTATTAGAGATCTTTTAATCCTGTGATGGAGTCACATTTTCTACTTGTTTCATTTAATAGTTTACCTTATTCCAGTTTTTAGACTCATCAACTCTGGTGCCTATTGGCCTACGACAGTGAGTAGGGACACACATCGTTGCTGCTTGGAGAAGTTGTATTCACTCAAACACACACACTATTATGTTAGATGTGTGCTTATTCAGATTTTCATTTTCTTGTTTAGCGCTATATTCACAGAGCTTAGCACAGCACCAGACACAAAACAGTGCCTTAATGATGTTTATTACATGAGCAAAAAGACTATAAGGCTGATACAGAATGAATTTTGGACCTTTTGAGATTTAAAAGTAACTGGATTTTGGTTCAAAAGAATTTTTAATTTTATATATGGCATGTGCACTTTGAAAAAATGCTTTAAATGGTTTTAATATGCTTTACATTAAAAATAAATTTAAAAAATTCAGTGAGGTTTTTAGGAAGCCCAAATGTTAAGAGCTGGAAATGAGAAAATCTTCCTTGTTTTCAATGTTGACTTATGCCCACAAGATCATTTAAAACTAGTGTCTGTCTATTCTCTTCTGAATGATGGGAACTAGTGTTCAGCTTCACATGGTGCATCTGTATCCAGGGTCTGGGTGTCAGAGTTGCTCTTCTGCTTTAACGCTTGGTCTGCTCCCCACTAACCCTAGCACTTAGTCATTTCTCCCATGTTTCTGCCTCCTCATCCCTGAGCTCATCAAACAGGCATGATAATTTAGCAAACCCCATAGAACTGGTAGGAGGAGTAAACAAAGCAATATCAGTAAGGGGCTTCAGCGAGGACCGGGCGCCTAACAAGAGTGTGTCAAGTCAAAACAGAGCTGGAAATGCGGCTGATAAAGGCACCTGCCTCAGATGCCGGTCGACAGCCGTGGAGGGTAACTGAGACTTTCGTAAACTCTTAACAGCTCCTTGGGTATCTGGTGAGCACTCAGTACATTTTTATTATTATTTTTGATAAGGAAGGCCTATAAAGATAGCGTATCTTCAAAGGTTTTAACAGTCACACATGAAACCAGAGAACAGCTGAGTGACGTGCTCTACGACGTGGCGTGGGATGTGAATAAACTCGGGCTTGAGAGAAAGCACCATGATGTGTGCAGTAGGATGTAAAAGGGGGCCCTGGCGGCCAGAGGCCGGGGGAGTCTTCTAGGCTAGGGAGCTAGGGTAGGCCATCAGGGGCCATGAGGGAGTTAGCAGGCTGGCTTGTGCTGTCCAGACCCTGCAAAGCCTGTGGTTGTGCCGGGTCGTGCAGCTGGCAGTGGGAAGCCCACCCCGTGGGTACCCCAGGGAGAGGGCCTCCTGCCCCCTGAAAACACACTTCCCTGGGCTGCATGCTTAGGGAAGAAGTTGCCCTCCCCTAATTTCTCTCACCAGCTATTTCATCCCCACTTGTCTAGAGCCTTAACTCTCTGTTGTTTTTGGAATCGAGTAAGTTGTCATTTAACAAAAAACAGTGATAATGGGCTGGATCCTGTCAGTGATCCAAAGTCTGTGAAATGCTCTCGGTATATGAGTTCTTACTGAGTTGCCAGGCTTGGTATAAAGAGGCATCTCAAGTGTCTAATGGAAGTACAGTTTATTCTCAGGTTACTAAAACTCAGTCGAGCTTTCAAGGGCTTAGGATATGATGGACTAGTTCTCAAGTCTTTTTCAGCCTGTGATCTTGATGTTTTTCGATATCAGCTTTGGAACAAACAGTGAGTCAAGGATGTTCACCCTGGTTATTAGTGATCTTCACTTATCTATACACATGGACAAAAGGGTCACAGTCGTAAGAGTGTGTTGCACTGGCTGTTGAATTTGCTGCCTCAAATGGGAATCTTACATATGAAACTTTACAAACTTTACAAATATACATGTAAGTAAGAGATTATCCCCAGAAAAGTTAAGAAATTCCTCTCCAAAAAGCTATAGTAGTTCTAAAGCATGAATAAAAGGGAGAGAGAGAGAAGATCGACAACGTAGTGTAGCTATCCCCACTTGTCTAGAGCCTTAACTCTCTGTTGTTTTTGGAATCCTGTAAGTTGTCATTTAACAAAAAACAGTGATAATGGGCTGGATCCTGTCAGTGATCCAAAGTCTGTGAAATGCTCTCGGTATATGAGTTCTTACTGAGTTGCCAGGCTTGGTATAAAAAGAGGCATCTCAAGTGTCTAATGGAAGTACAGTTTATTCTCAGGTTACTAAAACTCAGTCGAGCTTTCAAGGGCTTAGGATATGATGGACTAGTTCTCAAGCCTTTTTCAGCCTGTGATCTTGATGTTTTTCGATATCAGCTTTGGAACAAACAGTGAGTCAAGGATGTTCACCCTGGTTATTAGTGATCTTCACTTATCTATACACATGGACAAAAGGGTCACAGTCGTAAGAGTGTGTTGCACTGGCTGTTGAATTTGCTGCCTCAAATGGGAATCTTACATATGAAACTTTACAAACTTTACAAATATACATGTAAGTAAGAGATTATCCCCAGAAAAGTTAAGAAATTCCTCTCCAAAAAGCTATAGTAGTTCTAAAGCATGAATAAAAGGGAGAGAGAGAGAAGATCGACAACGTAGTGTAGCCGAACTCAAAGTGAAGTGAAGTCGCTCAGTCGTGTCCGACTCTCTGCAACCCCATAGACTGTACCAGGCTCCTCTGTCCATGGGATTTTCCAGGCAACAGTACTGGAGTGGATTGCCATTTCCTTCTCCAGAGGATCTTCCCAACCCAGAACTTGAACCCAGGTCTCTCGCATTGTAGACAGATGCTTTACCATCTGAGCCACCAGGGAAGTCCCAATAAATGCTAATAATAGCATATTGGTCTACCCTCGTGGCTCTGCAGCAAAGCATCTGCCTGCAATGCAGGAGACCATCTATAAAAGGAAACATGGGTTCAATCCCCAGGCTGGGAAGCTCCCTTGGAGGAGGGCATAGCAACCCACTCCAGTATTCTTGCCTGGAGAATCCCATGGACAGAGGAGCCTGGCAGGCTATAGTCCATGGAGTCACAAAGAGTCAGGCATGACTGAGTGGCTAACCCACCACCCCAATAGCATATTAGAATGATATTTAGGAAAGATTTCATATAATTTATATAAGACTCTTTATACTGATAGACATTCTTCTTTTGGCCCTCGGAAGATTAGAAACAGTTGTGAGGAATGTATTTTTGTTAAGTTATTTGACTTTTGAGATGACATTAATTAACCCTCTGATACCATTTAACAAATTCTATCAACTCATGGGCCAATTTCTGTATAAATGAGATTGTGGGAAGGTAGTATTTACTAACCTGTGACTATGGGTCAACTTAGTTATATTAACTCATTTAAAGCATACTACATTGCTATGTGGTTGGTATTATCTCAATTTTATAAATAAGGAAAGAGAGGCTCAAAGAGTAAGTACAAGCGAGTTTCTCAAATTCTCTGACCCAGGAGGTTCAAACCCTCTCAACACCTCTTAATATTTTCTGTTTGTAATAACTTCTTGTCTCTCCTCTAATCCCAGAATGGTTGTGGGCTTTCAAACTGATTCAACTCTAATTCTTTAACCCACATCCAAAATATGAAAACTGAACTTAAGTCAAATTCACTACTTTCAAAGAATCATCCAACATCTCATAATATCATTTCATAAAATATGGAATATATTTTGTGATCAAGTAAGTCACTTTGGGGAACACAGAACTTGAAACCACAATCCCACCCAATATAGGACTTCTCTGGGTCTTTAATAAAATACCAATGTGAACTCTGAATCTCTAAGGAGAGCCTATACAGACATTGCTTCCCAAGTTTCTTGCTTATTCACATATTCATTCATCCTTTATTTTGTTAGAATACTGCAAGGGATGAACTTTTTCTGAAACTATCCTTTTTCTTTTCTGTTTTAATTTCTTTTTAATTGGAGGATAACTGCTTTACAATATTGTGTTGGTTTCCGCCCTACATCAACATGTATCAGTCTTAGGTATATGTATGTCCCTTCCCTCTTAAACTTCCCTCCCACCTCCCAGCCCATCCCACCCTTCAGGTTGTCACAGAGCACCAGATTTGAGCTCACTGAGCCTTACTGCAAATTCCCACTGGTTAATCTAATTTTACATATAGTAATGTAAATGTGAAACTATCCTTTCAGTAGCATGTCACTTTGCCTCTTTGCACCTACATTTTCTATTCTCCAAATGGAACTCAAGACAGTCCAAAAGTCCCTTTAGCTTTAAAAATTCTATGATAAAGCCTCTCTCCCCAACACCCACAGTCTAGGCATTTGTGCTACCAAGTGAGCTTGCTAAGGATAGAATGAAATTTGTTGAAAACCACTCCATTCATTCATTCATGGAACATTTATGGATTGCCAACCACTCCGACAGTTTTGGAGGAAAAACAGACAAGATACAAATAACATGAAAGACACTGTCTTCAGGATGAGGGAATGAGATGATGATAAACATAGAGGAAGACAGCGTGGTACAGTACAGAAGAGGTCAGTAGCAATATGGGTGGATAATACAGGCTCACATGAACTGGCTCAGTAAGAGAACAGAAATACTCCTGGATAATAAAGACTCTTGGAGGACCTGCCTTCTCTTTGCAGGGGCTGAGTAAGGCTTTCTGGTGGGAAAACACCCAATCTGCATCTGAAGGGATGGATCGCTCTTCCATGAAGACACATCAGGCAGAGGGGACACAGGAGCAAACAAAGCATAGTTTGAAGCAGCGTAACACATGCCGTGATCTACAAGAGCGTGACAATTGCTAGAACGTAGTGTTCAAGGCAGGGGGGCATACAGCTGTGTGGAGCAGGCAGGGACCACTGTGGAGGGCCTTCCTTGTCAGATGCTTGAACTTGGTCTTGCGATGGAGAGCCAGTGGAGGACTTGGAACAGAGATGTGACATTTTAGGCAACTGGGTGGCAAAAAAGATGCAAAGAGAGAAGAGAGGTAGGGAGACCAGTTAGGAGATGCCTGCAAATGTCCAAGTGAACACCTGAACCAGGAGACGGACAAGAGGGAAGCAGAAACAGTTCATATTTTGTACAACCTGCTCAGCTGATGGATCAGAGGAAGAGGGGGAAGAAGGTGGACCACCTTTGGTGTGGATGATGGAAACATGGTGTCTATACAAGAGGAGAAGAATCATGTGATGTGATCAGTTTGGGACCTGCTTGGTGTCCGGACTCTCTAAGATATTTGTAGATACCTTAAAATCTGTGACGTTCTACCAGAACCTTTTTCTGTGCATCAAACGCAAACAGATTTCATTTTGAGTAGAGGATTTACATGGAAGGAGGATTCCACATTGCCAATATTTGAATTAGGTTGTTGGGATGTTGCAAATAAATAGCAAGTTTATCTTTACTATAAATGTAATTACTAGTCAAAATTAGAAATAAGTTCATTTTAATTTTCTTTAAGGGACTTCCCTGGCAGTTCAGTGGTTAAGACTCTACTTCCAATGCCAGGGTGTTGGTTCAAGCCCTGGCTGGAAAGCTAAGATCGCACAGGTCTCATGGCCAAAAAACCAAAACATAAAAAAAAAAAAACAAAAAAAACAGAAGGAACATTGTAACAAATTCCATAAAGACTTAAAAAAAAATGGTCCACATAAAAAAATCTTTATAAATCTTATTTAACTAGGGAATCACGAGACATACAACAGATAATGTTTATACTTGTGGATTTAAGTCTAGTTTTTTGTTGTTGAAAGATCAACAAATGACCATCAGTTAAAATTTTTTTTTCTTAGCAGTATTCCAAAATATAATTTTAAATATTTTTTAAACCAAATAATTGAAATCAGTATCAGTGAACTAAGGAGATTATAAATCTACTCTGAACTTAAACTATGCCAGGCATTCAAAGCTCTGCTTCACCTCAAACTGAAGGAACTAACTCCTCACTTTTCCCTGTTATCCAGATGAACTGAAACATTTTCTGAGTGGCTCTTACCATTTTCTGAATGCACAATTTTTTATTTCTATTGTTTTTGGCAGCTTGTGGGGTCTTAGCTCCCAGACGAGGGATCAAACCCAGGCCCCAGGCAGTGAAAGCTGAGTCCTAACCACTCGACCACCAGGCAGTCCCCTGAATGCCTGATTTAAAGCAGACTCTGGAAGACTCTTTCTATGGGCTTAGTAATATGGTCTATATAAGAACTGACTTCAGTACCCTTCCCTGGAAGTGGCTTAACCATGAATCAGAGCTCAAATAGGATTTCTGCAGTTCTATCAGCAGCTTTAGACATCTTAGAAGAAAGCTACAGGGATTTAAGAGGCTGAGGAGAAAGAGGAAACTCAACGGAAAAAAGTCTCTTACCAGGTTCTTGCTGTATTTTGTGGTTGTTTTTAAACCAGGTTATCTGAGGCTCTGGGACGCCATTAGCATGACAATCTAGAGTCGTGGAACTGCTGAGGGCTACTGTGCGGTCACTGAGGTTTCGCAGGAGGTAGGGTGCTTCCTGATCTAGTGGATAAAGAAAGGGCATTATTATTACTCGCAGGTCTCATTCTTCCATTATATATGCATATTGACACTTTGAAAATGGAAAAGCAGCAAAACTGAAATGTAAGTGTTCATTCATATTTTGTTCCCTCCATTTTTCCTCTGTGGCTAGCCTACCGCTTCCTCTTAAGTTACTGCAATAAACTGAAAGCTGTTAGAAAAAAATCAAGAACTCAGTTCTGTATTTTTAGATTTCAGTATCAAGGTTTTTGCCTGGCCAGCTAGTTTCCTTCCTTTCTTTGAGAGAAGCTTTTTTTCTAAAATTTACAGATTTTTGCATGATATTTTAGGAACTAAAAAGGAAACAGACATAATTTTGGATATGAGTGGTAGTGAATTTTTACATATATGCAGGGAGTTACAGTGATGAGCTAACTGAATTTTGCATTTTTTGTGTTTTATTCACATGATAGTGATAAGCTAATCTAACTTTGCACTTTTGCGTCTTACTAACATGGGAGGGCATGCTTGTGTCTCTCAGCAGTCAGTAACTTAAACTGTAAGGTAGCAGACCAAACAGGAGAATTTCTTGAACTTTGAAAACTTTTTATTAGGAGTGTTTCCTTCCTCCAATCCCTTCCCCAGTGTAAACGACCAAAGGATTAATTCAAGAGACAGAGGCACAGATGTGTAGTTTTTGTACTATATAATAGCACAAATATTGTATTTTATATTACTTTCTCTTAAAACATACAAATATGATACAATACAATTTATTTTAATAAAATGCCAACCAATATAGTACAACAAAATGAACTTAATACATTAGGAGGCAATACATTATGACCTAAAATCCCACACAGAAACAGCAGTACCCCAAGGCCCCGTGAGTACAGCGTCTCTATTTTAATGGAGTCAGTCCTGCTGATGAGTATACATTCTAATTGGACAGGTGCTGGATTGGTAAGTCAAGCTTCCAAGATAGAAGGGTAAAATTGGCTCCTATAATCTTTCCCACTCTCTCAAACCATCCTCCCCACCACTTGTTGCCCATCTGGGAAGATAAAAGAGTTCTGGCATGACTCACACATTTTGTGTGATTGCTTTCTGCACCGACTCTGCCCATTTCTGATGTCCTCCTCTCACTGAACTAACACTGTGAAAGCAACTTGTATGTGTGTGCGCTTAGCTGCTCAGTCATGTCTGACTCTCTGCAACTCCATGGACTGTAGCCTGCCAGGCTCCTCTGTCCACGGAATTCTCCAGGCTAGAATACTGGAGTGGGTTGCCATGCCCTCCTCCAGGGGATCTTCGCGACCCAGGGACTGAAGGTCTCCCGCATTGTAGGCAGATTCCTTACTGTCTGAGCCACCAGGGAAGCCCAAGAATCCTGGAGTGGGCAGCCTATCTCATCTCCAGCGGACCTTCCTGACCCACAGTGCCGTAAGAGATGGCACCTTGCAATGAATGGCTTTGATTCCACGTCCCTGCAGAACTCTGCTGAGTCCCCACTCCTTTCTGATTGTATTCCTGCAGGGAGACTCTCTGTTACGAGCATTCATTAGAGCAGTTGAGAAACCTCAGGTTAAAAAGTATGTTACTATATGACTCTGATAACATGTTGACAGAGCATGACGTGGCAAGGTGGCTGTCTGTTAGAAGAAACAGATTTCTCATTCAGTTTGGATTTCCATAGCCTTTTCTCAATTTATACAGAATGAAATCTGAAGGCAAAAAGAACTGAAGGAGTGCTAATGTATTGACTCTTCAAATAGAGTGAAATGCATAACAGCAACCATCCTTTGACTTGTTTTAGTGTAGTTCTCCTGGTCTGTTGTGCAGACTCATTTTAACATTTCTGGGCTTACATCTGTCCGCTCTGTCAAGGAGCTTTTCCTAACTGAAAACGCAGCCGTGTATCAAACTCTTCCACTTTGACAACTTTTACATGCTCGATCATTACAATTTTGACGTTTTTACAATCAGGACCCCAGACATATCAGTGAAACATGACAAGATAATAAAGAACAGCATCATATTACTATTTCACATTTTACAGCCAAGTGTGACACATCTCATTTAAAACCCAGAACAGACCCAGCTCACTGGGTTATACTTATAGTGGCTTCCTCTAGCACATTTACTATTTCCCAAGCACTAAATATGAAAAAATAATACATCATTACCCATAGGTCTTATTGTAAAAATGAAGCCTGAATACACGGCCTGTCACACCCAGATTATCTTCATGGCTACAAACTGGGATCATCAACAGCACAGATAGGATCTGGCTTCCCTGACAGGTGTGTTTGAAAACAATGCTTATATGAAAGAGAACATTTAACATAAACGTCACGCATAGCTCCCCGAAGCCCTCTCTGAACCAAACGAACATCAGACGAGAAGCAGCACAAAAACTGAAGTATGAGCAGAGGACTCCCAGCTAAATACACAGTTCATATCAACATGTCTAACACATACAGCTGAATACAGAGTTCATATCAACATGTCTGAAACACACAGTATGAGGATTGTTTCCTCTGTACCCATGTTTGAAAAAAAAAGTTCTCCTAGGTGCAAAATCTCATTTTTGGCAAGTTTCTAAATGGCCTAAATCAACCAAGGACTCATTTTTTTAAAAATCAATTTCCACTTTATAGTCATCTATTTCGGCATTTTTAAATAGAGAAAAGGTACATTGCACCCATATTTTTAAACCTGAGTTATTTGATGGAAACAGATAGCTGCTTTCCAAAATTTAATGAAAGGGAGAAGATCCCTTCAAACGGAGAAAACCAGGATGAAAGGAATATTTCTGCTGGTTATCAGTAGCCAGGTCCTTTTCCTTCTCAGCATCTGTGCCCCAGAGATCTGTTGGGTCCCACAAATAATGGTTTCTCTTCTCCATCTGGAAAGGGGCCTGAGGAACCAGCCTCACACCCTCTCCTCCATCTCAGTCATTCTCCACAGCAGGCTCCTTTTTCTTTCTTGTTCTCCTCCCCTACCCTTATGCCACACCCAGAAGACAAATGGACAAAAGTCAAAACCCACCCAATCATATTTTTTCTTTTTAAAACTCTCTGGAAGGATTCATTACTCTAAGGGATTCTTGACATCATCCTTTGTAAAATACTATGTCCTTCCTCTACTCCGGAAATGATCGGTTTTGCATGTCCCATTCACCATGTCTTTTTCATTTGCTTTTTCAGCTTTATTAAAAAAAAACTGAGCGCCCCCCTCCCCCAAGTCCTATGGCACTAAGGCACTGTTTCCTGGAGGAACACACTGACTTATAATGAACAATTCGCCAGGCTAAAGAGCCATAGGTAAAATTTCCAGATACAATTGATTATTCTTTCCTTTGGGCTGACAACTTCCAGGTTGCTAATTGTTTTCAAAGCATTTGGGGCTCCATGAAAGTGGCAATCTGGAGAAAAGCTATTGTTTACTCCTTCACATTTGACAAAAGCAATTCCCACGTGAAAGACAAGTTTAGCCGTGGGACAGAGCCTGCTACCTAAAGGAGGAAACAGTCTGGTGAGTTCCCAAGCCTCAGGAGCTGTCATGCTGACACCTCCTACTAACTACCCAGTCCAGCCACCGCTGCTCTCAGCCTTGGCTATTTTGGTCATTAGAATTTGCTTTCCAGTAGTTCAGGCAAATCACAGGCAATGATCAATCATAAATGAAAACAACAGAACAATGCGTATGAAATTGGTAAAAAAGTCACTTTCCCCTCAAATGCAAGCTGAAAACAAGAGATTACAAATCTCTCTGGATTAGAAAATGGGATACATTTTAAAATGACTCTTGAGTCCTGCTTCTGTAGTTTTACCATTAATCCCCAGGGGGAGGGGTGGGGACCCTATTAACATTTGCATACGAGGGAAGTGGACTTTTTTTTTTTGATGGAAAATTTGAGATTGACGTTTAAGAAAATGCATTAAACCTCTGGTCACAGTAGCCTTTATTTTCTTGATAAATTGATTATGGCACACCGTTGAATGGCATCATCAAACAGGGTAAAGTTCTTTAACCAGGAATAAGAATATTGAAAACGAAGGTGTGATCCACTTTTTGTTCAGGTGCTGTCAATGGCTATGTGGCCCACTCAGGGGCAATGAGGAGGGAGCCCACTGGACTAGTTGACTAGATACTGGGATCGGAGGAGAGACCTGGGCTGGCCTGAGTGGACTTTTGTAATTCACACTGTGATAAAGCTTTAAGATCTCTGAATTATCCCAACACCTTGCACCTCTGGGGACCATCTTAGACGCTCCAGTTTAAAATTAATGTGCTTAACATATATATAAAAAAGCATCTTCAAATAAATAAGCATTATAACTTGCTATTGTCCAGGTGCTATTTACAAATCAAAGAGCAGAGGCAACAGCAGGAAATAAAATCCGGCAGAGGTCCGACAGAGTCTCCAGTTCAAGTGTCCCTAGTTCTGGGCTTGCCAGTGAACCGATATCCATGTCCATCTTTGGTAGACACCAGCATCTGTTTAAATTATTCAGGTTGGCAGCTTGGAAGCATGAACATAAAAAGGGGTGGGCATTAAAGTGGAAGGAAAGGGTCAGTCCCCAGTTGTCGTTTATCAGGCGGGAGAAGACAGCAAAGAGCAAAACACAACAGAACCTCCAAATCCAAACGTGCACTGGGTCGGCCCCAGAGAGCGGACCCCTTTGGCCCAAACGGGGCGCCCCAAGCTGGGGGGCCCAGGCGGGCTCATTGTTACTCCTATCATCGTCAAACTCATTTTGGGAGGAGCTTCTCCTCTGAGCCGGAAAATGAGCAACAGTGACAATAAATCAAGATGATATGAGACAACTGTTACTTGGTAATGAATCCTTTAATGTTTTACATTATTTTGTGTGGTACAATCATTCCTTGTGCTTTTTTTAAATTTGGAGATCCGAGAGAAAACAGCCTTTTGTTGCAGTGCTCACCTCTAACGATCACTTCTTTCTTCTGGAGGGTTTCTTCCCCTGTGTATATGTTCCTAGCTCGGCAGGCGTAGGTGCCTGAGTCTTCCAGGGAGGCGTTCTTGATGGCGAGGTTGAACGTCATGGAGTGCTCTTGCACGACAGGTGTCTTTTGCTTGCTGATGCTCTGTTGCGTGGTCTGGTTGTTCACTGTCCGCAGCAAAATCCAGGTAACGTCTTTGTACAAGAACTTGCTCACCGTGCAGGACAGCTTCAGGTCCTCTCCTTCCGCAGGCATTTTGTCCAAGCTCACCTGAAATCCATGGGGCACATCTGGAAGATAAGAACGAAGGACTTGAGTTCATCAGAAAATCAGTGTCTCAACCTGAGACCGTATCTCATCACAAGATAGTCAAGGATCTTAAGAACTGTCCCTGCACAAATGGTCTCAGCATCAGCATTACAAGGATGGTATTTATCCTTTTTTTTTTTTAAGGGAACTGATCAGATGTGGCAGGTAGGAACCAACTCAATTTGCTCCATCAAAGTGAGGCAGGAAATGCAAAATAGGATGTTCTTAGGAGGGCATGTTTATTTACCAAACATTGCTTAGTGGAATGCTTTTTTATAACTTGGGATGATAACCCATTGTTCTATCATGTACAGAACTCCTCCTGGCAAGTGGGCAAGATAGTGAAGGGATCTAAGAGGAGTTTGTGCTAGAAAAGAAACCACAGGTGCTTTGATAGGCAAATTTACTTAACTAAATTGTGAAGGAGATAGGAAGTCCCAGGCTGGAGCTAGGAGACTCCAGTCAACACTTTAATCCTACAGTTTGGACTGACAGCATCCTTCTCTAGCTTCCAGCCCAACATTCCTCTGCTCTTTGCTGGTACCAAGGGGGTGAAAGGGAGCCAGCTATCCTGCTCAGGTACCCATTTATGGTGATTGTTCTCTTAACTTAGGGGCATCCCTGATAGCTCAGTTGGTAAAGAATCCGCCTGCAATGCAGGAGACCCTGGTTTGATTCCTGGGTCGGGAAGAGCCACTGGAGAAGAGATAGGCTACCCACTCCAGTATTCTTGGGCTTCCCTGATGGCTCAGCGGGTAAAGAATCCGCCTGCAATGCGGGAGACCTGGGTTTGATCCCTGCATTGGGAAGATCCCCTGGAGAAGGGAAAGGCTACCCACTCTGGTATTCTAGCCTGGAGAATTCCATGGACTGTACAGTCCAGGGGGTCACAAAGAGTCGGACACAACTGAGCACCTTTCACTTCACTTTGGTCATCACTCCACTTCTACTTAACATAAAAGAGCAAGAGTTCTTCCGAAAATGCGGACAACTAATTTGGGAAAGTTGCCAGAGGCACAGACTTGGGGGCGGGGCGGATGGTTTCTAAATCAGATTTGCTCTCAAAAACATATGAAGGGACTTCTTTGGCTTCCCCAGTGGCTCAGACGGCCTGCAACCAAGGAGACGCGTGTTCAATCCCTGGGACGGGAAGAGCCCCTGGAGAAGGGACTGGCAACCCACTCCAGTGTCCTTGCCTGGAGAATCCCACGGACAGAGGAACCTCACGAGCTTCAGCCCATGGCATTGCAAAGAGTCGGACATGAATGAGCAATTAACACACACACTGGTGTCCAGTGGTTAAGACTCTGCACTCCCACCTCCCACTGCAGGGGCATGCGCTGGATCCCTAGTAGGAGAGCCAAGATCCTGCATGCCAAGGTAGGTTAAAAAAAGAAAGTCTTGAACCAAATACACATACAATATATCCACTTAAAAAAAGAAAACAACATTACACAGTTTCCTAAAGGGACTACATTATTAAAAGGCATTTTCTCCAGCGTCGATTCCCAGTGAACCTTCATTTCCATCCTCTTGTCCCCTCTAGCCACACCTCACAGCTTCCCTCAGCTTTCTTAACCTGGACCATCATTTAGCTTCTACGCTGACAGTTCCTTCACCTCCTTTTGGACCATCTCACCAGACAACTTTAGAAAATCATTGGTTTCTAGCCCTGAACTGGCCTGCTCTTAAAACCTTTCCATTGCTTGTGACTAGCGGCATATCTGCACTTGAGCAAAGAATTGTCGCCAACATTTCACAAAGAACTTTGAAGATGAAAAGCACTATGTTATGCTATTATTATTATTATCCTTCACACACAAAGCTATAAAGAAACCTTTAAACCTTAAGGGGACAATAGTCCAAAATTAGATATCATATCAACCCTTTCCTAAATCTCACTTTGCTTGTTTTTCTGATTTTTCTGGGCTTTGGCTTTATTATAAAGTGTCACGACTGAAGAAATGCCAAAGTATTCATCTGAAACCTGGGAGCCAGGATGGGGGTAGCAGTGGTTTATGAAGTCGTCAATGAAGGGAGAGAGAGGAGGCACCATGGGTTTGTCCGCTTTTAAAATTAAAAAAACCTAAGAATTTGCCAGAAGAGGCAGAAGCAGCTGACAGTCCTTTTTTTTTTTTTTTAACATAACAATAAGGTGTCAGAAATAGCCCCTTGAATTCAGCATCTTTTTATATTTGGGACACTTTCCCAGCACGAGGAGTAAACCATCCGCCATCAACTTTTACACACATACCAGGACCGAAGTCTCATGCCCCGGTTGCGATCCACTCATTTCTCAAAAGACGGCGAGCGTCCATTTACCAAGTCTCATCCTTGTGGTTAGGACCCAAGAGGGCCGAAGTAACACCATTGAGATCATGTTGAGAGTTTCTATTTACTTTAGTGATTTGAAACTTCCTGTGGAAATAGCTCACAGGTTTCCTGATGGAAGATTTTGTTTATCTTTGCCAAGCACCACCAGGAATCTCAAAATAAAATGCATTTAGTGACATTGGGAAGCCAGGGAGATAAGGCTGGGCTGTTCCTGTTTGAGCCTCAGTAATTGCTAACACACCCACAGTCATGCTGAGTGCCAGCAAAACAGCAAAAACACACACACAGGAAGAAAGAAGCACCAAGGCAGTTTTCAGGTCTGTTTCTCAGGCAAGAGACCCTGTTGAGAGGCTGGTTTGGTTTATGTTGTCAGACAGTGCTTAGAAATGATCTATTTCTCAGGACAGCCCCTCTGCTTTCTTTTTTGACGCATGGGAGATGGTAAATAAGATGTCCTAAACTAGTTAATGAATCCAGAGGGATTTCTCCCCTTAATTCATGTCAATTTTTTTTCAGCCTGAGTACAAAAACAGACCTAAGAAAGCAGGTCTGCCTTCTGACTCTCAAAGTGAAAACAAGCAATCTTCCCACACTTAAGGATCTGTAGTGGAATCAGTCCAGTCAGCAGCAGAACCAACTCATACTCATGCATCTGACACGTGATCACATCCACGGCGTCTTAGGAGATGGCACGGAGAAGACTCACCCTTGCTCAGAACAGACATTCTACCCAGGGTTAGATGATAGAGGACTCTATGTACAAAGGTGCATACTTGGGGCTGGCCATTTTGACTTGATTGGATCAAACCAATAAATGAAGTTCATGACGAGAGAGACAAGTATAGAAGTTAAAAGAATGAAAGGTGTCTTCTCCTTTTGCAGGTGGCAATAAAGAAGACTTGACTTCTACTGGAGAACAGAAATAGCATTCTCTACATAATGAGTGGTGACTAGAAAGTTTTGCGTGTTTTAATTAGATACTATGGTGTTTGTTTATAGAGTGCTGAAAGGTTCTGATTTCATTTTTATTTTTAAATGGGGCATGGTTGCTTTGCAATATTGTGTTTCTGCGTACAACAAAGTGAATCAGCTACAGGTATACATATTTCCCCTCCCTCTTGGACCTCCTCCCAACCCCTCCCCCATCTCATCCCTCTAGTGAATGGCAAGTGTGGAGGAGAAGCCCTGAAGGAGTTAATGGCCACAGTGAACCAGCTGTCATTAGTTTGGAAGGCAACTCTGTTGTTGTATTTTAAGGAGGGGCCAACCTTTAGTGAAATGAGGATCAGTAGGAAGAAATATCAACCTCAGATGTGCAGATGACACCACCCTTATGGCAGAAAATGAAGAGGAACTAAAAAAGTCTCTTGATGAAAGTGAAAGAGGAGAGTGAAAAAGTTGGCTTAAAGCTCAACATTCAGAAAACCAAGATCATGGCATCTGGTCCCATCACTTCATGGAAAATAGATGGGGAAACAGTGTCAGACTTTATTTTTTTGGGCTCCAAAATCATTGCAGATGGTGACTGCAGCCATGAAATTAAAAGACGCTTACTCCTTGGAAGGAAAGTTATGGCCAACCTAGACAGCATATTCAAAAGCAGAGACATTACTTTGCCAACAAAGGTCTGCCTAGTCAAGGCTATGGTTTTTCCAGTAATCATGTATGGATGTGAGAGTTGGACTGTGAAGAAGGCTGAGCACCGAAGAATTGATGCTTTTGAACTGTGGTGTTGGAGAAGACTCCTAAGAGTCCCTTGGACTGCAAGGAGATCCAACCAGTCCATTCTAAAGGAGATCAGCCCTGGGTGTTCTTTGGAGGGAATGATGCTAAAGCTGAAACTCCAGTACTTTGGCTACCTCATGCGAAGAGTTGACTCATTGGAAAAGACTCTGATGCTGGGAGGGATTGAGGGCAGGAGGAGAAGGGGACGACAGAGGGTGAGATGGCTGGATGGCATCACCGACTCGATGCACATGGGTTTGAGTGAACTCTGGGAATTGGTGATGGACAGGGAGGCCTGGCATGCTGTGATTCATGAGGTCACAGAGAGTTGGACACCACTGAGCGACTAAACTGAACTGAAAGATCCAGATCTAGGTCTTTTGATTTCAAACAGTTAAATTTTAGACAGCTCTTTTAAAGCATGAGCTGCACTAGGTCAAATATAAACACTGAACAAATATACACTCATTTTTCAGGAAAGTCATGGAAGTTGCAACATTCCTAAGAGTATTTAGTCTCATCTCTAGGTTTTCCTCATAGCTCAGTCGGTAAAGAATCTGCCTGCCCATGCAGGTGTCTCATGTTTGATCCCTGGGTTGGGAAGATCCGATAGAGAAGGAAATGGCAACCCACTCCAGTATTCTTGCCTGGAAAATTCCATGCACAGAGGAGCCTGGCAGGCTACAGACCACGGGATCGTAAGAGTTGGACACGACTTAGCAACTAAACCACCTAGTGAGACTAAATCTCATGACAGAGATTTGAGTAAAAGAGAGAATTGTTTTAGAAATAATGAACATCAGTAATGTCCAATAACCAGTAAAAACTATAATTTTTCAAAACTGGGAGCAAAGAATTTAGGAGAATGATATGCCAGACAATGGGGACTTGATCAGAATGATTTTGTGCTCAGTTTTCAAATTAAAGCTCTTAAACTTCTAGAGGAAAGATGTTGTGAGCTTCCAGTCAGGTATACTGGAATAGAATCCCCATCACTCCTTTCCATGGATGAACCTTGGGATCTAGAAAAGGTTTTAAGGGCACCCTGGTTATAAAGTGGATCATGTGGTAGGGAGAAGATGAAGGGTGAACTCTGTCTGGGTTCACCAGGGGGTCTGCTCTGTCAGCTGGGGTCCTTTCAGCAGCAGTGCCAGGCACAGATGTAGACTGAAGCCATGGAGAACTCAGGAGGATGTGTGGGCTGGATGTTGATGCTGGATGTTGAGGACAGATGAACCTTCCCTGGGGACGCTGATCAATGAGGGAATGAGAGGCGCTCCCCTCGGTCAGGGCATCCTCTCCCAGTAACTGACTGTGGACCCAGGCATAGGGCTCTGGTTGTACCCCTCCTCACAATGGAGGGGCCAAGTGAGGTCCTGGAATTTCCTGGAAGATGATCCCAAGACTGCTTCCAGATGGTCTCAGGCCTCCTCCCCCTCCTGAGGTCAGACTGCTGGGAAGTCTGCACACTTGAGGGGCTCAGGAAGACTGTCTTGGGAAGGGGAAACAGTTTGGAGGTGTGGCTAGGGAGACCATCCCCAGGGTCCATGGCCCCTTGTGGTGGGGACAGAGCCAAGTAATGCTGGCTGGCCAGGGGCAGGCTCCTCCTGCACCTCCAGCACTACCGCACGCCCCTCCTACAGACCCAGAATTCTCGATTTGCACCTGACTTTCAGGTCATCATGAAAGTATATTTGTCCACCAGAGGCTAAAATATATCTACCAGCTTATTCGCATGATTTAGAACTTGCAAGTGGTTAGATGTATAGTTTGTGGGCCTCTCTGTTGGTCCTCTTGCTTTGATTCTGAAGATGCCAAGGCCAGAATGTTCTCTTCTTTCAACTGATTCAAATTCTAGGCCCCTCAGGATGCCCCCTCAGGTCCAGGATCATCCAAGTTCTGCTTCCCTTTCAGGGTCTTGGAGCAACCCTGTACAATACAGGAGCACCTGTAGCTTCCAAGCTTTGAAAATGTGGCCAGTGGGACTGGACCGAATTTCATTCGATTTTATTTCAATTCCAATTTTGAAAACCAAAGCAGTGTAATATTTTAAAAAATACTGAAGACATGTTAAAACGATAGATTTAGGTTCTGTTAGGTTTAACAAAATGCACTTTTTTCTTTTTACTTCAGAAAATGGTTACTAGAAAATGTTTGGGCTTCCCTGGTGGCTTAGAGGTTAAAGCACCCGCCTGGAATCACACATGTGACTTTTATATTTCTGTTGGTGGCATTGACTTACCATTGGTAAATTCATCGGTCATGTTAGTTCTGCTCACTCATCTTCTATTAAAAAAAAATTAATGTCTTTAGTAGTTTGGGCTGTGCTGGGTCTTTGCTGCTGGTCGGACTTTTCTCTAGTTTCAGAGAGCGGGGGCTGCTTTGTAGCTGTGGTGCCACCTCATTGTGGTGCTTGCTTGTTGCGGTGGCTTCTCCTGGGGAGCACGGGCTCACGGGCACGTGGGTTCCAGCAGTTGCGGCCCCGGCTCAAAAGCACAGGCCCTGTAGTTGTGGTGCATGGGCCTACTTGCCCCATGACACGTGGAATCTTCCCAGACCAGGGATCGAACCTGGGTCCCCTGCATGGGCCGGTGAATGCTCTACCACTGTGCCACCAGGGAAGCCCTGCTCATTCCTCTTGATACTAGAATGTAGACAACATTCTTCTTTGTGTCTGTGGGTTCACCCTGTCTTCCTACTAAGACAGGGCCTCCTTGCTGTCCCTTGGAGTGCTCAACACAGAGCTGACCTGTACTGGTTAAGAGCTGCTGCTCATTAAACTTGAACAAGCGTATTGAATATTCAGGACAGAAAAGGAATGGGTTGATCTCTTATACTCTAAATCACACAGATAGTGGCTGTGGACTTCGATGGTTAGGGTGAGTCTTTGTGACCCCATGGACTGTAGCCCACCAGGCTCCTCTTGTCTATGGAATCTTCCAGGCAAGAATACTGGAGTGGGTTGCCGTTTCCTCCTCCAGAAGGGTTAGCTTGTTTCTCCCAAAATAAAAAGGACAATACAAACCTTGGAGCTTTATTAGTTCAGATCATCTGAGATTGCTTTGAGAATCAGTATGTGCAAAACAGCTATCTGAATCCTCTAAATAAAGGCCTTTCCCTACTTGGAATGAATGCAAAGATGATTTTGTCTCCACTTCTCCAGTACTGACTGGATAGGGACTGGCTTAGTTTTCAGAGGCTGTGCTGGGTGCCTCTGCACCTCTCTAAATCCCACTTGCTCATCTAGAAAACAGGGTTATCATACCAAACAGCCCCAAGGGCCTCCTCTGGCTCTGACAGCCTGTGGGAACCTACCAAGGGATGTCTCCCACGGCCCTGCTCTGTTGGCTAACTTGCCCAGCGGGTCCCTGGGCTCTGGTAGCACCTACTTTTCGTGAAATTGGACCTACCTACCTATTTCTTTTGGGAGAACTCAAGGTAATGGCGGCAGCCCGCCCCAGACAGCATGAAGTTTCCAGGGAACTGGCCAACTGCCCAGGTTTCCTCCTAAAATTGGGGGAGCGTGGAGCCAGGCAATTGTTTTAGACTGTGAGCTGCTGACTTCCTTCCTGTGCCATGCTGGGACACGGGGAGTGCCACTTGTGTGCCTTGCAAGCTTTAAGATTTGCAGACGCCATCATATTTCAAGTGAAACATTCTAAAAGGCTACTGAAAAATAGCACAAAATAACCTTCCGCCCAGCTCAGTTTCAGATGTCTTTAGGAGAGCCTCATTCCTCAAAAAGTGGAAATTCGTAGTGAGATGCCTGCTGTATAGCAGAAATTAACACAATGTTGTAAATCAATGATATTTCAGTTTAAAAAAAGCTGTGAAACAATTCACCTCTTGGGTGACAAACTGTCATCACACATAGTGTAAATGGTTTCCTTGACTTTTCCTGTACCACGACTGCGTGCCAGGCCCTGTGCTGGGGACTCTGGGATGTTCAAAAATGAGCATGACTAAGGACTTCCCTGGGAATCCAGAGGTTAAGACTCTGCACTTTCAGTACAGGGGGTGAAGGTTTGATCCCCATCAGGGAACTAAGATCCCATATGCCTTACAGCCAAAAAACCAAAATGTAAAACAACAGAAGCAATATTGTAACAAATTCAATAAAGACTTTAAAAAAAAAGGTCCACATTAAAAAAAAAAAAAGACCCCAGATTCACAATCCAGCCTGGGAAGATGTCCACAAATAGCTGAATTCAGGAAAGTAACTCTTCAAGAGACCCAGCGATGTTGTAGAAGACAATTCCTGAGAGCAAGGATGAAGGTGCTCAAGAGTTGAACAATTCTACGGAATTTTTTTAAAAATAAAAATCACTCAAGTGCCTTAAAAGCAGACAAGGTTAGAAGAGAGACTGAGGTCACTGGGCTGTCTTCCTAAGTGCAGGGCGTGTGTCTTACCTGTGATGTAGAATTTCACATTTCTTTCCACAGTCCCGACTTTATTGTCAGCCATACAAGTGTAGATTCCAGAAATTCTAGCGTCAGCCACGACCAAGGTACTAGCCATCTGCAAAAGGAGAGGCAGTTTTAGCAACGAGACAGAATCCTTGGACACCCCCGAGATGCTTCTGAGGGGGATGTGATTCGGCCACCCCGTGGCCTCGACACAAATGGGACTGCACGCGTGCTGGTCACCAGGATCTCTGCAGCCCAGAAAGGGTGGAAAAACAACAGGAAAACAGGTCCTCAGGAGACGGGGGCTATGACATCCGACTTGTATGAGGGCTTCAGGCTTATTTACCTCGCGCTGCTGGCGTAACAATTACAGACCTGAAGCCCATATGCGGCACGGCACGTCCTACCCTAAGAGGTGGTCAGCACCACGCTGGCCAGAGGGGGAGCCAGGCCCTTCTCTATTGTCTGGATGACTTGTGATCATGAACATGGCTCGCTAACAGGAACCTTCCTCACACGGGAGTGTTAAGTGAACGAGGGCAGAGGAGAAAGTCTGGCTGAACCATTGCTTTTCTGAAACGTGGTGTTGCAGCCCCGACGCCCCAGGAGAAAGAGTGGACGCTTCCTAAGACCCTTGCATGTGTTTGTAAATTATTTGGGTTTTTCTTGATGGTATGGAAAACCCAAATGAAATTTTTGGCCAACCTAATACATAATTTCTCAGTCTGTTCATTCCTATTCTAGAAAATGAAGATACAAGTGATGAATGCATACCACAATATCATTTCACAAGATTTTAGCACTGCTGCTGTGAGTGTGCCCCTAAAGAAACATGAGTCAAAAATGGGTAAACTTGAAAGCACTTTCCGAACTGTGACATCGCAAAAAGTTATGTCTCAAAAAAACAAAAAGTAGTGAAACACCAATTTATACGACTTAAGGATTTGCACTGCTGTCTTCAGGATAAAAGTTAGTAATATGAAATGCATTGTTGAGAATTTTAAAATTTACCCTAACCTTGCAAAAAAGTAACGCATACTATACATGAAACAATAAGACAGCTAGTAAGTTTTTCATATTTAAAATTACAAAAAAGTTTGATCCAGTTACTTAGTGATCGCTGCAGCCTATCTCTAGGGCACAAGCGTCTGGTCACAAGCTCTGACACTATAGACAGAGCTGGTGCTTTCAGACTACTGGGGTGTCCAGGCTGGAGTAAAATGATCCAGTCACTCACAGGCTAAAGGGATATAAAGGCTGAACTGTGACAGTAGACTTTTTCCCCTAATAATTAAAATATTATTGGAGTATAATTGCCTTAAATGTTGTATTAGTTTGTGCTGTACAGCAAAGTGGATTGACATTGGGCTTTCTAAGATGATAACACAAAGTCTACAAAGGGTCTTAACAATTTTACAAGTTGTTCAGTCACATGGTAGGCATTTTACCCGTGTTCTCATATTTCTTCCAATATGTCTGTCTTTCATCTACAGGTCAGGAAGACTAAAAACTATATTCCTAGTTTTTAATAGCCAGCAACTCTCTTGCTCCAAATTCCTTGTAATTGTCACTGTGGTACAGTCAATATTTCATGATGATTTCATGATCTGTCTGTTGGATCTGTTTAATTACATCTACTCATATATCCTCTGTGTATTGTTGAGATTCTAGGAAATGAAAATGTTTGCAGTTTGTGGCATGTTCACTCAATTTAGCCGATGTGTATATATGTGTTAAATCACTCAGCCATGTCCAACTCTTTGCAACCTTATAGACTGCAGTCTGCCAGGCTCCTCTGTCCGTGGGATTCTGCAGGCGAAAATACTAGAGTGAGTTGCCATCCTCTCCTCCAGGGGATCTTCCTGACAACTGATTATTTAAGGCACTGCCCAAATATTATAAGAGAGACAGAGGGGAATAAGAACACGACCCTTATTCTTAACTTGAAGGACTAATTGAAGGTAATAGAGAAGAATGTCCCTACTTAAAGATCAAGTATATATATTATACTATTCTCTCTTTCACAGAGAAACACTCGCATGAAGGCAAATAACCAGTGGAGAGAGAATGAGAGCTCAAATGCCTCTTTCTCTATTTGATTATAATTCTAAGAGGTGGGACATAAAAAAATTCTGGATACCAATTTCTTTATAGTTGTTGCACCCACCACTTCAGAGTCACAGAGGAAAAAGCAGCTGGAAGAGGAGCTTGTAGATGAGAGGTGGGAAGACCAGAGAGATCACTGAGTAAGAGTCTGATTGCCATAATCTTCTTGGGAGACGTGCTCACGTGCTTGGGGCAGAGGCAGATGAAGAACAGGCTCAGAGCCCTCACAGCCCCTCTCCGTTTGTCTCTCGGCTCAAGCACGGACTTCCTGGTGAAGTTAGGGCTCCAGTGTTGATCTGAATGGGCCTCAATAGAACCTTGTTTAGATCTCAGATGTATTGCTGGTCCATAAATAAGTGAACACCTCATTGCTGTTTGGCTAGAACCTTTGAAATTATGAACAGCGATTACCTGAATCTGAAAGTTGCATTTGGGTTTCTATTAAAGTTACTCTGATTTCACTGAACTCAGGCCAGCTGAGAACCTGGAGTTCATGGTGAGGGCACGTCAGTTCAGAGGTGTGCACCTGCCCCGCTTAAGGCCTGGGCGGGAACCTGGGGAGAGCTGTGGCCATTTTACAAGACTCCCAGTAGCTCAGAACTTCAGTATAACCAGAGCACCAAACTGAGGTCCACAGAAGGGAAATGAATGAATTCAGGTCACACCAGGTACCCTAGAGATAAGGGGTGCATTTGAGTCTCTCACTTTGCCTGAATGACCTCTTCCAAAACAGACTCCTCACCCATAGTCAAGCCTGCCCCAGAACTCACCTCTCCCCAGTGCCTATGAAAATTGATCTAGAGAATGACATCAATGGAGTTTACATTATTTCTTTGTTTCTGGGTAGCTTTATGTAGCCCTTGCCGTGTGCCAGACAGTGTGGGAAGCATTTACCTTATTTAACCCTCCCTGTAGCTTAAGGACATGGGTGTATTACCTAATCTACAGAAGGGGCCACTGAGCTTACAGAGGTTAAGCGATTTGCTCAAATTATGCCCAGGTTTGTCCGACTCCAGTGCCTAAGCTCTTAATCTACACAAAACCACTTGTTGGCCTAAAACTCTTTAACTTTCACAGCACAGATCTGGTGGTAGAGTTCTGTCTACTCTTTGAATTGGGTTTCCCCTGGAAAATACCTCCTTTAATGAGACGATATGGGTCCCTACAAGCTCAATACTACTCGGTACAGAAATACTAGTTTCTTTTAGCATTTTATACAAGTTGCAAGCTATTTTTCCAATGGATCAAGTGTTATATGGTTGAAAATATGATTTATAATGGACAAATTATGAGAAAATTTTACTTATTTATTTTAAAATATTTACTTATTTGGCTGTACTGGGTCCTAGTTGCGGCACATGAGATCTACAAACGATTGTTTCCCTGACCAGGGATCAAACCTGGACCCTCTGTACTGGGAGCCTGGCGTCTTAGCCACTGGACCACCAGAGAAGTCCTTAGAAGAAAATTTTAAAATAAGATACAACTTATATCATGTGAGTAACTTTATTCAAAATTACCTGATTTCTAGATGACCTATTTTTCCAGAGGATATTTTTAAGTTGTACATTAGCAAATATCAACTTTGTAGTTAAAAAGAGGAAGTATTTCAAACTCAAGAATTTGAGTCGTAGCATCTATTTGAAATGATCGTTATTTCATAAGGTACACCAAAAGAAATTCTCAAGGCTGTCTGCTTGCCTTTGTTCTAGAATTAGTTTCCATTTGTCACAGCTTTTTGAGTTCTGAACCCACACTTTGCCTCTACTTGCTCTTAGAGGACCATAGGATTAAGATATTAGAAACATGCTCTTAAAGTCCATTCTCTGGATTCTTCTGTGTGACTCAGGAACACTGCTGAAGATTGTCGTCAGGCTCTGTCAGTTTGGAATTTATTCATACTCCTTCCTTCCTTCCCTTCTGCTAAGTATTAGTGATTCACTACTTCAATGCGTTTGAACCTCACGGAACAGAATGGATGGGATGATGTGTAATTCAGTCTAATTTCCAGCATTTGCCTTAAAAAAAAATCTATATATGGAACAGTGATTTTAATCTTGGGATGTTTCTAATACAGTTTCCTTTGAAGTGTTTCAGAGAGACATAAAAGCAGATATGTAAAGGTCAGGGAAGACTCTAAAATTATCCTAGGGTGGCACATCTGAGCCAACTGATGGGAAAATAGGACGTGAGAATTAGACAAAGCTGGAGAGTGTGTAGGGGGTGGAGCCCACACTGTGATTCTGAGATGAGGCATTCGGGCTTCCGTCATGGACGTGTCTCCTACAGCACACACATTTCTCAATGAAATCTCAAAATGATTTCAATGGAAATGTTGCTAAGACATTAAGTTGTCACAATCCTCCAGCCTCACAGAATCAATGCTGTAAAACGCATTTCCTGTCTGTTTTCTCCTAACACCAGGTTCCTTCTACTTCCTGCTCCAACTCTACAAACCAACAGTCTGGCAACTCTGGGGAAACAATACCAAAGCTCCTTGTGTGCCATTAGCAACTCCAATTGATGACTCACTTTTCATAAATCTAGGCCAAAACTTGGCCATAAGGAAACTGAATTTTATTGTCTTGTGCACCCTTCCTTGGGTTAAACAAAACAAAAAACACAACAGAAAGGGGAAAAAAAGCAAGTCCTTGAAGTCCGGCAGGTGCTTGAATAGGACCTCATTCACTGATGGCTGAAGCAGGGTACTGGACACGCCGACTACATGACTGTGGGGACACGTATTGGTGTGTTCTAAGCTGGGACTTTCTTTGCTTTCTTAACGTACAGGAAAGAAAGGCAGTTTTAATTGTAAAGGAAAGACTATGCAAGGAACTGAGACAGCAAAACTTCCATCTGTCATCTGAAAGGTTGATGTTTTTCAGACACACAAGGATACATCAATAGACACTAAAAGCCAAATAAAGAAATTTTTCTAAAGGTAAGATGTGAAATTAATAACTCCCTTAAAATCTAATGTGTTACTGTTACTAATAGGATGTGTGTGGGTTTTGTGCGTGTGTATACTTTGTTAAGAAGTATAAAAGTTTTTTTCAGTGCAAACTATTTGAACAAATAATCTTCATTTGGGCTTCCCAGGTGGTGCTAGTGGTAAAGAACCCACCTGACAATGCAGGATATATAAGAGACATGGGTTCAGTCCCTGGGTCGGGAAAATCTCCTAGAGGAGGGCATGGTAACCCACTCCAGTATTGTTGCTTGGAGAATCCCATGGACAGAGGAGGCTGGTGGGCTACAGTCCATGAGGCTGCACGGAGTTGGACATGACTGAGCAACTTAGCAGCAACAGCAGTCTTCATTTGTTGTAGTTGTTTAGTTGCTAAGTAATGTTTGGCCATTTCTTCCTCTGGGGATCTTCCTGACCCAGGGATTGAGCCAGGATCTCCTGTAAGGGCAGGTGGGTTTCTTACCGATGAGCCACCTAAGAAGCCCAATAGTCTTGATAGCATATGTTCAGTATCTGGGGGACTGCATTAGGGCACATATGACAATCATTTTGATAATGGGCAAATGAGATAGGTCAGATGTTAGGAGCTCTGTTTTTTCCTGGAGGGGAGAACTCAGGTTCAGAGAGGTGAACTGATTTGCAGTGGGTTATATATAATACAAAGAGCTGAGCTTAACCATGAATCCTGCCTCCAGGTTGGATGACTCCAGAGCCAACTGTGTCTGGTGGTCTCTATTTAAAACCTCAGTATAACTACACTCCTTTGGATTGTAAGGAGATCAAACCAGTCAATCCTAAAGGAAATCAGTCCTGAATATTCACTGGAAGGACTGATGCTGAAGCTCCAATACTTTGGCCACCTGATGCAAAGAGTTGACTCACCGGAAAAGACCCTGATGAAAGATTGAAGGCAGGAGGAGAAGGGGACGACAGAGGATGAGATGGTTGGATGGCATCACCAACTTGATGGACATGAGTCTGAGCAAGCTACAGGAGCTGGTGATGGACAGAGAAACCTGGCATGCAGTTCATGGGGCCGCAAAGAGTCGGGCACCACTGTGCAACTGAACTGACAATTACAGAATTATGAGACAGTGCATTTGTTTAGAGCACACATGGACGACATCAGGGAAGACTATCTCACCCAGATTTTGCTCCTCCACCTCCATCCTTTTTCACAGGCATTCTGTATGGAGGCAAGTGGATACTTCATGGTTTCAGCCTAATCAGAAACCTGACCTAGCTTTTTCATTTTCTGTTTTCTATCATATATATTTTGTGGATAGAATTCCAAAACCAGACTAGAAGTTCCTTTGAAATTAAGATCGTAATTCGTGCTTTAATATCCAGTGGTTCACAGTATAAGCACCTGATAGTGTCAAGAAAAGGCAAAATGATTCAACACTGTCAATGGCATCTTGGAATTTTCTAGTACTTTGTGACAACTAACTTGCTTTCCATTCCGAGGCAATTTCCTGTTTAAAAAAAGGAGTGTCATTTGAGTTAAACTATTCAGTTTACAGAATTTCCTCTTTTCTAAGAATTTCATTACATGGCTCTGTCATCAATCGCTACACATCATGGAATGTTTTAAACTACAGTTCATTTGTATTCAAGAAAAAGACATGTAAACCACCTACAGCTATTGCAGTGGTTAGAAAAACTCTTCCTGAGTCCTTGACAAGTGATTGCGGATGTTATTGTGCGAGCCATCAGCATCTTAACAAATTTCTGTATTGGTTTAACTGTCAGAGCCCTGGGTCTTGGCAAAGGAAGACTTTGGTGTGAGTTTTTCATAAGCTATGATTATGCTGTGACTTTGAGTTAATCATCTTATCGCCTCCGTTTTTCTTATCTTTAAAATGGAGATAACAACTTGGACCTGCCAAAGAGTGATGTTGACATGAGCTTATGTCAAAAAGTTTTCCATAATGAAGAATTTGTTATTTTGAAGTCCTGCAGGGACAATGATGCCATCTACTTTGTTGCTTTGAAATGCAAAGAATATAGCTGAACAGACAGCAGTAGCATGTACAATTGCTTTACATATATTTCTAGTCTTTTGACAACAGCCCTTCTAACCGGTGTGAGGTGATAAATATCTCACAGTGGTTTTGACTTGCATTTCTTAGGTCAGGATATCTGATTCACTGTGGGTTTGTATATCCCAACTGAGGCTTTGCCAGTGCAGAAACAGAAGGAAAAACAAGATATTTTGTGAAAGGGAAACATTCCATCTGAGCCTAAAGTTTGTTAGTAGCTTTTGCTTACTGACATCCCACTTCAGTTATGTCAGAGACTCTCCATGTTGGTTAAGCCAGCATCTCTCAGGGAACTTTTGTGCATCCTGAGCTCCATGCTGAAGATTCACAGGGAATAGTAATTGGCAGAGCAGTATAATATACTATGAACAAACCTAGCGGAGGTGATGGAATTCCAGTTGAGCTATTTCAAAGCCTGAAAGATGATACTGTGTAAGTGCTGCACTCAATATGTCAGCAAATTTGGAAAACTCAGCAGTGGCCACAGGACTGCAAAAGGTCAGTTTTCATTCTAATCCCAAAGAAAGGCAATGCCAAAGAATGCTCAAACTACTGCACAATTGCACTCATCTCACACGCTAGTAAAGTAATGCTCAGAATTCTTCAAGCCAGGCTTCAGCAATACGTGAACTGTGAACTTCCAGTGTTCAAGCTGGTTTTGATCAAACTGCCAACATCCAGTGGATCATGGAAAAAGCAAGAGAGTTCCAGAAAAACATCTATTTCTGCTTGATTGACTATGCCAAAGCCTTTGACTGTGTGGATCACAATAAACTGTGGAAAATTCTGAAAGAGATGGGAATACCAGATCACCTGACCTGCCTCTTTAAGAGACTTCACTTTCACTTTTCCAATGACTATTCAAGGTTGATTTCCTTTAAGACTGACTGGTTTGAACTCCTTGCAATTGAAGAGACTCTCAAGAGTCTTCAGTACCACAGTTTGAAGGCATCCTTTCTTCGGTGCTCCACCTTTTTAATTGTCCATCTCTCACATCCATATATGACTACTGGAAAACCCATAGCTTTTGACTATGCAGACCATTGTCAGCAAAGTAATATCTCTGCTTTTTAATATTCTTTCTAGATTTGTCATAGCTTTTCGTCCAAGGAGCAAGTGTTTTTTAATTTTATGGCTGCCGTCACTGGCCACAGTGATTTTTGAGCCCAAGAAAATAAAATCTGTCACTGTTTCCATTGTTTCTTCATCTATTTACCATGAAGTGATGGGAGTGGATGCCGTTATCGTCATTTTTTGGATGTTGAGTTTTAAACCAGCTTTTTCACTCTCCTCTTTTACCTTCATCAAGAGACTGTTTAATTCCTCTTTGTTTTCTGCCATAAGGTGGTGTCATCTGCATATCTGAGTTTATTGATATTTCACCAGGCAGTCTTGATTCCAGCTTGTGATTCATCCAGTCTAGCCTTTCACATGTTGTATTCTGCATTAAGTTATGCAGGTGTAAATTATGCTGACTTTGGTGTAGATAAAATGTTCTTCCCTTAGAGTTATATTAGCTAGGGTAGGCTACATTGTATGGCCATTATGCAATAGCTCAGTAAAGCAGAAGTCTTTCTCAACAACAGTTTCTGATAATAAATGTTGCAAATTAAGAGGATGGGTCCGTTCTCTACATAGTAAGGGACTCAGGCTAATGCCTGGATTCTTGGGTCTTTGCCGTTTCAGCCCATGTGAGGGGTAGAAAGCACGGAATGTTGTGCAGGACAGGTTTATGAACCAGGACTGGGAGCAGTGCATTTAAGGTCCATTCACATTTTGCAGTCACATATCGTGCTAATTGCAAGGGGAAATGAGAAGTGTAATATAGTCCTGTGAATGAAAAGAAGTAGGGAATAAATTTAATATACAATTAATTATTGTTCATGGATCCATAGCCATGGGTGAAAATCTTGAGCCAATGCTAACCAGTAGCTTTCACACAGATACACTCTATTTTAACTAGTTTTAAATTTTAAAAACAAAAATAATTTCTAGTAAGGAACACTTTTTCTAAACAAGAGTAAACGGGCAGATGACCCAATATTTACACTCTTGACTGTTATCCCAGAGAAACAAGGACTTGTCTTCATACAAACACCTATATGGGAATTGTCATAAAAACTTTATTCATAGTAGCTAAAAGCTGGAAATAAGCCAGGTGTTCTTGAATGGGCAAAGGATTAAATTGTGGTCTACCTCAGTTAAACTGACTAAAAGCCATTCCTTTTTAAAAAAAAATTTTATTTATTTTAATTGGAGGCTAATTATTTTACAATATTGTATTGGTTTTGCCATACATCAACATGAATCCGGCACGGGTATACATGTGTTCCCTATCCTGAAGCCCCCTCCCCCCTCCCACCTCCTTCTGCATGGGAATGCAGACTAGTACAGCCACTGTGGAGAACAGTGTGGAAACTCCTTAAAAAACTGGAAATAGAACTGCCTTATAAGACAGCAATCCCACTGTTGGGCATACACACTGAGGAAACCAGAATTGAAAGATGTATGTGTACCCCAGTGTTCATCACAGCACTGTTTATAATAGCCAGGATATGAAAGCCATTCCTTTTTAAGGCTGAGTAATATTCCATTGTGGACATGTACTACAATTTCTTTATCCATTCATCTGTCCATGGACATCTAGTCTGCTTCCATGTCCTGGCTATTGTAAATAGTGCTGCTATGAACATTGGGGTACATGTGTCTTCTTGAATTATCCATATATCTCAGGATATATGCCTAGGAGTGGAATTGCTGGGTCATGTGGTAATTCTCTTTTAAGTTTTTTAAGGAACCTCCATACTGTTATACTTAGTGGCTGTACCAGTTTACATTCCCACTGACAGTGAAAGAGGTTTCCTTTTTCTCCACATTGTCTCCAGCATTCATTGTTTGTAGATTTTTTTGATGATGGCTCTTCTGACCAGTGTGAGGTAATGCTTCATTGTAGCTTTGTGGAAAATTCTGAAAGAGATGGGAATACCAGACCACCTGACCTGCCTCTTGAGAAACTTGTATGCAGGTCAGGAAGCAACAGTTAGAACTGGACATGGAACAACAGACTGGTCAAGGCTGTATGCTGTCACCCTGCTTATTTAACTTATACGCAGAGTACATCATGAGAAATGCTGGGCTAGAAGAAGCACAAGCTGGAATCAAGATTGCCAGGAGAAATATCAATAACCTCAGATATGCAGATGACAACACCGTTATGGCAGAAAGTGAAGAGGAACTAAAAAGCCTCTTGATGAAAGTTAAAGAGAAGAGTGAAAAAGTTGGCTTAAAGCTGAACATTCAGAAA
>SJYC01105390.1:0-18101 GCA_006408675.1 Madoqua kirkii
CCAGGCCAAGAGAAATAGTCTGAAATTGATAAAATGCAAGCATGCTTATTACAGCATTATTTATCATAATAATGAGCAACTGTAGAGGTACTTAAATGTTCAATGTTAGAGAAAAAGCTGAATACAGTAAATTATGAAGCATTCATGTTATAAAATATATAAAATCATTAAAATCCTGTTTTGAAGTAGTTTAAATGATATGAATATGGGTAGAATACAGCATTAAGTAAAATTTCAAAAAGCAGAATACAAAATTACATATACACTATGATTCTAATTACGTACCCACAAAGGCACACACACCACTCAGACACAAACAAATAGAAACTTATATACATAGAAAAAAGACTAGAGCATTACATAGTAAAACTTTTTTAAAAAAGTAATATTTTGCATTTGTTTTTATTTCCTAAATTTTCTTGACTTAGAATGTTCATTGTAGAGATAGTACTTTACCTTTATCTTTACCTCCTAAGTTTGCTTTATTTGCATATCTATCTACACAAATATCTTTAATGGATAGACCAATAAAATAGTAAACTTTCAAATTATTACTTATTTTAAAAATTCCAAAGTTGATTATGTAAAGAAATATATGAGAAGTAATCTAGATAGCATATTGAAAAGCAGAGACATTACTTTGCCAACAAAGGTCTATCTAGTCAAGGCTATGGTTTTTCTAGTAGTCATGTATGGATGTGAGAGTTGAACTGTGAAGAAAGCTGAGTGCCAAAGAACTGATGCTTTTGGACTGTGGTGTTGGAGAAGACTCTTGAGAGTCCCTTGGACTGCAAGGAGATCCAACCAGTCCATTCTGAAGGAGATCAGCCCTGGGATTTCTTTGGAAGGAATGATACTAAAGCTGAAACTCCAGTATTTTGGCCACCTCATGTGAAGAGTTGACTCATTGGAAAAGACTCTGATACTGGAAGGGATTGGGGGCAGGAGGAGAAAGGGATGACAGAGGATGAGATGGCTGGATGGCATCACCAACTCGATGGACATGAGTTTGAGCAAACTCTGGGAGCTGGTGATGGACAGGGAGGCCTGGTGTGCTACAATTCATGGAGTCACAAAAAGTTGGACACGACTGAGTGACTGAACTGAACTGAATGTCTCTATCATACTTTTCTAATATTTACCTAGTGTAGTTTTAAAACCTGAGAGTCAAAGTGGCTCAGTTGTGTCTGACTCTTTGTGACCCCAAGGACTATACAGCCCATGGAATTTTCCAGGCCAGGTTACTAGAGTGGGTAGCAGCTGTTCCCTTCTCCAGGGGATCTTTCCAACCTAGGAATCAAACCAGGTTCTCCTGCATTGCAGGTGGATTCTTTACCAGCTGAGCTACAGTTATACCAAAACAAATATTACCAAATTTCAGTAATAAAATTTTAATAAATTGTTCAAAAATTTATTTCACAGTCCAGGGAAAACACTGTAGTAAACAAATTTTAAAGAACATTCTTAGTCAGTAATTGAGATTAATGAGGTAAAACATATAGAAAAGCGAGTGCCTGCCTAGTCTCAGTGGGAAGTTTGATGAGCTCATATAATTCTTCTCATTTGAGATAATAATAAATACTAGCACTTACATATTGTTCTTGCCACATGCCAAGCAACACTTCTAAAGCCCTTTTCAAATGTGAACTCATTTAAATTCTCAAGACAATCCTGAAAGATAGTTATTATCATCAACTTTTTAGAGGGGTGAAATTGAGACACAGAAGGGTCACATAATTTGGTTAGCAGCTAGCCAGTTGTGGAGTCAGGATTCCAAATCAGCCAGGCTGGCTTCAGAGTCTGTGCTTTTAGCTGTCACATACATTGTCTCAGAGGAAAAGTGGTCTCAGGACAAAACACCACTCCATACATCAGTACTGTAGGATATATAGGAAGGGGGAATGAATAGGGTTAATAATTCTGCTGAATTTGTTTTGGAGACATTTTTGCATGCTCATGCTCAGTCATGTCTGACTCTTTGCAACCCCACGGACTGCAGCCCACTAGGCTCCTCTGTCCATGGAACTTTGCAGGCAAGAATATTGGAGCCGATTGTGAGTTCCTCCACCAGGGAATCTTCCTGACCCAGGGATTAAACCCACATCTGAGTCTCCTGCATTGGCAGGAGGATTCTTTAACACTTGAGCCACATGGGAAAGCCCATTTTAGAGACATAGTGATCAGTTATGGTCCCTTTCTCTTACTCTACATGTATGCATTTATTTCTGAAAAACATAATCTCTTTTAAAGATTTCTCCACTTAATAACAATAGTAGTAATAACAGTAACAATACCTATCATTACTAAAAAAACTTTTCAGATGTGTGTTTTATACACTCCCCTCACAACAACCTGGAGACAGCCATAGAAGTGCCTGGGCAGACCTCCCCGCAAGAGAGACTGAAGTGGGAGTATCACTAATCAACAAGCCCCAGCTTCCATTCTCTTGAATCTTGTGAATCATACCAAGGCATGCTTCTCCTAGTCAATTACTGGAACACTGAAGTACTTGAATCTTCCTGCTCCGTCCAAGACTTCTCCAATGGGTAAATTTTGCTTGGGTACTCCCAACTGGCCTGCCCAAGAATTTGAGATTTGGGCAGACTGCATTCAGTGAATCTTTTCCATTTATATTTTCTTCCCTCTCTCCTCCCACAAGGACAGACCCAACATTTCAGCAGAAGTCTCGCTGTACATGATGCCCCATCCCCATCCCCCTTCACTGGAGTCTCCTCCAGTAAATCTCTTGGCATTTGCTCCTTGGAGGATCTAAGCCAACACACAAACTCTATGACGTAGGTCCTACTGTGGATGAAGAAGCTGAATTACAAAAAGATCGAAGAAACAGTTTTACAGTGGACCAGAAGTGTTGCAGCTGGGATTTGACCTCAGGCAGTATGATATCAAAACTAGTTCTTTTCAAATGTCAATAAAGAGGCAAGAAATAAAACTATAAATTTGTTCTTCTGCCTTCCTCCCTCATCTTCCTCCCTTTCCCATCCGCCTTCCTCCTTCTTTTACCTCTTCTTTTCCTATACCTTCTCCATCTCCTTCTTCTATTCCCTACCCTTAGTTCTCACCTAAGCTCTGATTCTCCACTGACAAGTCTCCTGGTACTCAGCATCTTGGCCTTGGTCCTATTCCTCTGTCCCTGATCCTCTCTTTCTCTTTCTCCCTTCCCAAATTCCTTCCTTCCACTATTTGTTTTGTCTTGCCCCGTGAGAAGGAGGGTCAAACTTTTATAGTAGAAGACATGCTACCTTCTTTTGTGCATGTTGTAGATTTCCAGTGTGTGAAAATGTGTGTCCTGTGTTTGTTGTATACATGGACAAAATTAAATGTGGTAACAGTCACTAATTATGATGAAAGGTCAGTCAAAGGTCAGACCAGTGGCCTGGATTTTCTTAGGCAAGTCACTTTCTTTGTCAGATTTCCCTCATTCATTTGTTTGTTTCCTTCATTTGCTCTAAAATGATGTCTGGGGTTCTTTCCCCTTTTGAGATGTTAGTTTGCTACAGATAAATTTTTCTGTTTTCTACATATCAATGATCTCTTGAAACTTTTATGAGCCTATGAACTTGAATGAGCTTTAAAAAAATGTGTCAGTAGCTATTTTTTAAAGGCAAGAGTTCAATCAGGAATTGCCAAGTTTTCGCATTTGCAGTTCACACACTTAGCAACCATTATTTGGTAAAATGGCACCAGGACAGGTCAGCAGCAGCACATGGAACACAGCATGCTGAGGCAAGAGCCATGCAGCACCTCTCGAATTACCGGAGCTGCAGGCCGATAGGCTCCCCGAGGGCATCCGCTGGAGCTGCTGGCACCCCACCTCTGGGGAGACCCCAGCACCCACTGCGCTCTCTGTGGCTGTTCCTCCTGTCGGTGCACCTGCCTGCTGAGGTTGCATCGTTTCCCTACGAAGCCTGATTTACAGACACATCTTCCTGTAATATCACACCACGGTGTCACAGAGCCCATGGGACTGCATCCACAGGACACACAGAATCGCTTCTTTGGGTCCCACCACATAGTGGGCTTTAAAAGCCAATGGAAAAATAAAAACAAAAAGAGAGCATACATGTTATTCAAGAGATAGAAACAAATAATATTTTTAAACCTCCTACAGAATGGCCAATCTGGCATCTGAGAAATGCTTGGTTCTGCTTAACAGTGTTTATCATGATAAATTACCTATTTATGTGAAAGAAATAGTGCAAATCCATGTACTCTCATGGAGGAATCTCAAGGTGCTCGGCATACTGAAGGCAGGGTAATGTATCCAGGAAAAGAGAGCAACGTATTTTGATTTTTGTTTCATTCTCGCAAAATGGTATCCAAAAAATCCTTTGATTTGCTCTATACTGAAAATTTTGTTGAGCAGAATGCTCACTAGAACTTTAAATGATGGAACTAGAATAAAGTGCTTGATAAAAGCAAAGGGTATGACATTTTTTTCTCCTGCCAAAAACATAAAGGCAAAGGAAAGAGTATGTGACTCACCATAGACAGGGATTAAATTTGTATGTTGTTTCAGAAACATCTAAATTAAATACTACATAAATTCACCACCAAGGAAATGTGTCAATAGGTTGAGGGTCAAATGCTAGTGTATGGCAAATGTTCTATTTTCTTTTTCATTTCAATGATCACAGTAATTTTACATGTACAATGAGATATTCTTGGAACTTGTCTTTTAATATACTCGGGTATAGGTCATTTCTGAAAGCCAATGAAAAGTTTGAAGGAAGAGGTAATTTACTGGTCAGCTCCGACTTCTTACCTTACATTCGTCACACCGACGCCCCTGCACGTTAGGTTTGCATTCACACTGTCCCGTCTGAGCATGGCAAACCTCAGAGAAGGAGCCGTTGGCATTACAGTGACAAGCTGCAAAGAAAGGAGAGATCTGTGGTTGAGAAATGTATTCTAATAGTCTTCAGAGGTTTATTAAATAATGGAACATTGGTCACAAAGTTTTAGAATAGAATGCTTTCTGATTGCTAAGTGTTCTGTTAGGCATTATATCATCTGATCTTTATAGCAACTCTGTAAGCTGTAGAGATGAATTACGTAAAGCAACAGCACAGTTCCCAGCACACCATATGCTGTAAAAATATTATTGTCACCATTATTATTCCAGTTATAAGAATGAAGACACTGAAATTCAAAGTCAGAGGGGCCACATGATTAGTAGGTGATTTAGCAGATCTCAGGTAAAATGTTCTTTCCATCACTCCTCTAGCTGTTTTGCCTGTTCATAGATGCACTGGGATAACACAGAAAATACTATAATCTCCGTATAAGTAATACTGACTCTAGAGCTGAAATAATTTTGAGAAATTATCAAAATTAATAGCACCCATGGAATAATATTAATGCTACCATTAATGAAGCAACATTATTATTTCCAAATGATTATTTACTATATGCCAGTTTTTGTGTTAATTTCAAAAATGAGCTTGAGGTGAAATATAAAATAAATACATAAATCCGAAAAATATTTAAGATTAGAAAAGTATATAAGGCAGAAGAACTAAGCAGACATGTTTGCAAAGAGGACATCAAAGTGACAAACAGGCCACGAAAAGATGCTCAACATCACTAATCATTAGGAAATTGTACATCAAAACCACAATGAGCTACCTTACATCTGTTTAAGTGGCTGCCATCAAGACAAGAGATAGTAAGTGTTGGTGAGAATGTGGTGAAAACGGGAGCCCTATACACTACTGGTGGGAATGTAAATGGGTCCAACCACTACGGAAAACAATACAGATGTTCCTCAAAAAATTAAAAATAGAACTACTATACACATTCCAGTGATCTCATTTCAGGATATATACATAAAGGAAATGTAAACAGTAGTTTGAACAGACACATGCCCTTTCATGCTTATTGCAACATTATTCACAATAGCCAAAGTATGGAAACAACCTCAATGCTCATCAATAGATAAGTGGATAAAAAGATGTGGTGTATACACAATGGAGTGTCAGGGTCCAGCCTCAGCAGAGTCCAGGGATACCCTCAGGATGGATGGTGTTGGCGAAAGGAATGAAAGAATGACACGGGGTGACCAAGCTTCGGTGAGCGAGGCCTGCAACTTTATTTTCAAAAGGAACTTTTATACCCTGACTTGTACATAGAGGGAAATGAAAGATACAAGGTCATGCAGAATCCACCCAAACACTCCAGCAGTTTTGCCCTTATTGAAACCAGGATTTTTTTCTGTATGCCTTTTCATAAACAAGGGTCTCATGTTATGTACATTATCTTCTGGCCAGGAGGCCTGTTAACATTTTATGGCTCTTTTCTTGATAAATGTTGATCATCCAAAAAATGTGTTTTCCCTTGAAGTGGTTTTATCTTTATATTTCTAATCTGTGTCACTCTCAGAAAGTACTAAACAGAGTTACATTCTTATGCAGCAAAGGTGCAATGGGTTACAACAAAGAAAGAACTTATTAGCTCAAAGGTCTGATGTGGTTAATTCCAAGGCTACTATCTGTTTTTCTTTTATTTCAACTATGTTAATGCACTCCCAGGTGCACAGTGGATAAGGGATATGGGAACTTGGCAGCAAGCACTGGCCCAGTAATGAAACCCTTTACCAGTACTATTCTAAAAACTTTTCATTCCTCTAAAGGCCCTATATTTTTAGAATGCTTTAGGCTTCCCATGCTTCTCACGGTTGGGAGGCTGTGAACAATCACATGCGTAGCTGTAAGAGTCTGGATAAACCTGTCAGGCAAGCTAGAAAGCCATCAGAGCGGTTTGAATTGAAACACTCCTATCATGCCCAGGAAACTTATTAGCTACAGCCCTAAGGTGACTTTTTCCAGAGAAAGGTACTTGGGGATAGCCCCCTGTTAATGTCAGAAGTGTTGGTGAAAGGCATAAAATAGTAAGACAGACAGATTCTGGTTTCAGGATAGATGCTCAAGCAGGTCCAGGGGGTCCCGTGAGTCCTGATCCACCCTGCTCGTCAGGTGTCTTCCACATGACCTTGTCATCGGTGGGATCGGGCCAGGGAGTCCCTCAAGTCCTGAAGCCCTGCTTGTCAGGTCTCCTTCGCATGACCTTGTCATGGGTGGGATCTCCCATGCTAGCTCCCGGCAATAGAGGGATTCCCAGGTGGCTCAGTGGTAAAGAATGCACCAGCCAATTAAGGATAGACAGGAGACACAGGTACAATCCCTGAGTCAGGAAGATCCCCTGGAGAAGGAAATGGCAATCCACTTTAGTAGTCTAGCCTAGAAAAAAATCTCATGGACAGAGGAGCCTGGCAGGCTATAGTTCAGAGTCACAAGAGTCAGGTGTGACTGAATGACAAAGCATGTGCATGCACACCTATGTGTGCCTGTACACACACACACACATACACACACACACACAAGAATAGTATTCAGCCATGAAAATGGAGGCTATCCTGCTATTTGGATAAACCTTGAGCATATTAGTCTAAGTAAGATAAATCAGAGACAGAAAGAGAAGTATTACATGATATCACTTATATGTGGACTCTAAATAAGTCAAACTCATAAAAAAACAGCATGAAATGATGGTTACCATTGGATCGGGGGGTGGAGGGGTAAAACTGTTGTTAAGGGTACAAACTTGCAACAAGTAGTAAATAAGATATAGTGATCTAGTGCACAGCTATTACGAAGATAGAAAAAATGTACTATAATTATGTAACAGGGTAAATATTGCTACAATGGCAACCACATTACAATATATAAATTTATCAAAAATGTTGTACACCTTAAATTTACAAAAACATATTGAATAAAATGTATATGACAGTTTTTTCCAAAGTATCAACAGTATAGCATTATAATTTTTTAAAATCACATTTGTTTTATAGCTTATATACTAACTCCAACAATATAAATGTATTTGATTTCAGTAATCTTTTGTCATGTTCTGTTATGAAGTTGTCTGATGTTATTCTGGAACATATAATAGATCAGTCTAAAAATTAAGAGGCTTTTCCACAAATAGAATGGCAATTAATGGTTCACTCTGTACTCTGCAAGTATATTTTTAACAGTACATATAATTGCACTGATACCAGAATAAAAATGTGAGTGGGAGATGACACAGACATATAGATTATTCATAGATAGTTTTGGTAAATTTTGTACAATATTTTTTATCTCTGAATACTTCAATTTGAGTATAACTTATAAATACATTATAAATAGCTACTCCATCAGCCTATGCTATTTCTCTATTCCTCTGACTGGAGGTGCTACTTAGTTTTATTGCTTTCTTAAAAATTTCTTGGTTATTCTTCCAGTAGCTTGGCCTTCAGTGTCTGCTAACCTGATCTAGTTGGGAAGTCATTAAAAAACTGTCCCCAGCCAGTTATCTTCCTCAGGTAGTAGCCTAAAGATTGTCTGTGGGCTTCCCTGGTGGTTCAGATGGTACAGAATTGGCCTGAAATGCAGGAGACCTCGGTTCAATCCCTGGGCTTGGAAGATCCTCTGGGAGAGGGCATGGCAACCCATTCCAGTATTCTTGCCTGGAGAATCCCCATGGGCAGAGGAGATCATTTAAAAAATAAAGCAATAAAGCCGGTGCTCTGGGACAACCTAGAGGGATAGGGTGGGGGGGGCACTCAGAATAGGAGGACACATGTATGCCTATGGCCAATTCATGCTGATGAATGGTAAAAACCACCCCAATACTGTAAAGTAATTATACTCCAATTAAAATAATTAAAAAATAAAGCAATGGAGAATTTTAGTGCAATTTTTAAATAAAATGTATGACACAAACAATATATGTAAATTTAAAGGGCAAATTGGTAGAGGTGTACTTTTTATGAACAGATCCAGATGCAACGAAAATAATAGTTTATTATGAATTTTCTTTTTGTAAAGGTTTACTAATTACGCATAGAGGAGCTATTATTTATATGAAAAGTCATGAAATAGATAATAAATAAGTTTCTGATATTTTTATATGCTGCTGCTGCTGTTGCTGCTAAGTCGCTTCAGTCGTGTCCGACTCTGTGAGACCCCATAGATGGCAGCCCACCAGGCTCCGCCATCCCTGGAATTCTCCAGGCAAGAACACTGGAGTGGGTTGCCATTTCCTTCTCCAGTGCATGAAAATGAAAAGTAAATGTGAAGTCGCTCAGTTGTGTCCGACTCTTCACAACTCCATGGACTGAAGCCTACCAGGCTCCTCTGCCCATGGGATTTTCCAGGCAAGAGTACTGGAGTGGGGTGCCATATGCTAAAGAGCATTAAAAACATAATCATGTCTATACTTCATGGCAAGTAATAGAAAAAACTGGTGATGATTCAAAAATGCTTTTATACTATATTCTTCTCTGTGTTTTTAAAATTTCATGCTGCAGATTCTGAATTCACCACAATAAAGAGTAGAACTGTCTCTTGAGCTTTATAGAAGGGGGTTATTGAAAGATATAAAATGATGTCATTCAGAGAATAACAGCTCTAGAGCTGGTGAGCCATAGTCACAACTACTGTCAGCATCTCTACAAAGGAGCCAACAGGTGAGAATACCCCAGGCAGCTCACTACACAGTTTCATGTGTTAGATCCTTTAATTCCCATAGAAAATCAGAATGCTTTATGTAAATGAAACTGAATCTCAGTGAGCTCGTATGTCTTGCCCAGAGTCACACTGGTAGAAAGCATAGATCCTAGATGATATGCTTGAACTGGAGAGTTTCTCGAGCACCTTATGATTTTACACAGATGCCATAAACCCAATGTTTAAAGGTGCTTCTGAGCCTGTTAGAAATTTTGCTGAAAAAACTTGACAATTTACAGGTGATATTAATAGCTGTTGACTATTCCAGAGAGTGGTTTGTTTTTGATTCAACAAATTGTCATGTTTAAATGACAAAACGTTGGCCCTCATCTTCCAAACCTGTGCGGAGAAAGGTCCATTTCTTCTTGAAGTGGGGGACCGTAGCAGGTCATTGGTATTTATAGCAGAGATGGTAACAGGCACAATATTGCCCGTGGCTTCTGTAAAGCTGCAGGTCCTGGGACCCAACTAAATGGCTAGAAGAATCCCTTCCTATATAATGAAGTCAGCAGAAGTGAATTGTTAAGCTGGTATCATAACCTGCTCTTCCTGTGGATTATCGCAGTAGGTGAAGTTGACTATGGCAGTGTCCAGCTCTAAGCTGATCTAACAAGGATGCTCCATCTGTTTGACTCTCCAAATGAGATCTCTCTAGCATGTTACCACTAATATTTTATGCAGTACCAAATAATATAGTTGAGCAATTCAAGACAAGAGTAAGAAGGTACTGACTAATATGAATAAAGTCCTACAATAGCTAATTTTGTGGAAGTAAAATACAGAAACAGCTTTCTATGAGTAGTCTTCAGCTGATGGTTAACCACTCAACAGTTACAAATGCTAGTGTGTAAGAATACTGGCAGTATATTTCACCTATTGTGAAACTCAAGAATGTAAAGTTTACATATGAAAGCATAACAGATTAAAACCTACTGACAGATATTAATGAAATAATATGGGCAGATCAATGTATTTCAAGAAAATAATTAGAATTGAGATAAACAATGAGGACAAATAGGGCCTACTTTTCAAATTCTTTCCTGTCATAGACAAAAATTTACTTAAAAGTCTTTATCCCATGTGTAAACAGAAATATGTGTATCATTTGTAAAACAATGATACTTCAACAACACAGCAGTTTTGAGAGGATTTAATCTATTGGTACAAAGGAAATGTATTAGAATATTCAGGCTCTGTGTATAGGCTGGATATCTATCTTACATGTATTACAGGTAATTTCCTACTCTCCAAACCCCACTCAAGAACTCATCAGCTACTCTGAAGAGCAATGCATCAATTCTGTCAGGGGCATCAATAGTTCACGACTTACGCTGACAGTTCTTTGCATCAACCGCGTCTCCAAAATATCCATCAGCACAGAGCTCACAGTACCGGCCTGTTGTACCTGGCTTACATATCAGACAGGAGCCAGACAAGCTGTCACAGCTGCCAGGAATGGAGAAGTCGAGGTTGTCATTGCATTGGCATGGCTGACACGATCCTCCAGGTACAGAAGGTTGTCCAAAATAGCCTTCCGCACACCTAAGGTGAAAAATTTCATCAGTGAGTATTTGGAAGGAACCCATGAAACCCACTGGGGGCAATGTTTATGTATTTATTTTATTCTATTTCTCTCCCAGGATATGTTTTCCTTTGAAGTGTCCTTTTCTCAAATGCAAGGTGATTAAAAGAATGTTTTCTCTGTTACTGCAGTGTAGATACAAGATGAAATCCTGCCAGCTTCACTAGTAATTAGATTTCAGCCAGAGGGGGGGAAAAAAAACACCTTGTCACTGGCAGTGAAGATGAGACCAAAGCATAATAAGAAATCTGCTGCTGGCACTCTGGAGGGATCCAGGTCCACGTTGGAAAGCCTTTGTAGTACAACACATCATATGTATCTACTCCAATTGGTTGTTTTCTGTACAAATATGTAAGGTTCACATTTTGTTGTTATTGTTACAGCAAGAGTTTGTTATGAGCAAACAGGCTCACAAGGAAGTACAGTGGTAAGAATTCAGAATGTATTAAGTAGAAAATTGAAGGTCTCATTATTTGTGTGGGGGCCGTATCTCTGCATAAGCTTTTATGTATTTGCATATCCATACAGCAACAGATTTCCACTGAAGAGTCTTTACCAAGGAGAAGCAGGCACGCTGCATATTATGGTAAAATGCCACAACGTGAGGCTTAATTGTCCCCACATCTCTCATTAGCAAACTCTAGTTTGTTTTTTTTAAGGACTACATACTACTTTACATATTTATTGGAAAAATAAAAATTCATTTATTTAGGAGGCATGGGAGAGATTGTTTTAAATTTTGTGTCAGATTTCCCTTTAACCATGTGTTCTATTTTAAAATGTTACTTATGTTACAGATGCACAGATACACCTTTATAGGAAGCACTTATTTGTAATCTACTCTGTCTTCTCTTTCAGTTACATTTGCTCATGTTGCATATTAAGCTTTACTTGCCAAAGGAGACATGAAACAGTGCATCTGAACTTTTATGGTCAAGCTAGCTCTGTGCCGTCTTAGCAAAACAGAAAATTCTTTACAGCAAGGATCAAAATTGAAGGGGAATAAATACAACGTGGGAGAATATATTTCAATAATACACTGTGTTTACGCTCATTTACTTACAGATATAAAAGTCACTGTGTAGAAAAAAATCCTCTCTGCTATAGAAACAGAAATGGTTTAAATCCAGCACATCATATAAGGGCACTTTAATAATATGATTGTGGGAGAAACATTAATTTTGTAAGTAAGATACATTGATTATTCAAAATTTTCTAGAAAATTTACAAGTGCCATAATAAGCTTGTAGAATTAAACATTTATAATAATTTTTAATAAAATTACTAGTTTTAACAAAATATTTTATGATTTGTGAAAGTCATGATATAAATATTGCTTGGAAGAATACTGTCACCTCCAAATACAATTGCTTATTAATTCTCTATTGTAAAATATGAACTAATATTTCAGTGCATAAAATCTGCCCCTCCAATCCCTTAAGGAGTGGTATTCAGTAAAGATAACAAGAAAATCCTCTAAAATTTTAACCCAATTCTTCTTGCCTTACTTGATATTCAGAGCTCATGATCACATCCACACATATTCACATCTCATTTTGTTTACCATTAAGAGAGTGACTTTGCTCCACTAGAATAGCAATACACAATGATCATTATCACAGACAACAAAACCCCATTATTTTCAGCTCACTTTTCTGACCTGCTGCCCTCAGGAGAGATGGCATTATATAATAAGATCTGGACATTTTTTTAAACAGATACCAATTAATCAGTCTGAAATTCTCCCACAACAATAATTTTAAAAACCAACTCAATCCACAAGAAAACAACTACAATTAAATAGAATCACGAAGACACATCTGTCTTTTTGTTGTAGGACATGTAAGGAGACTTACTGAACATACATGATACATCATTTCATATGCCACTTCAATGAAAGTGAGCATTCAGGTTTTATTACATGCGCGTGTGTGTGCATTTTTATATATAGAATAGTATTCTTAAGAGATTGACAGAAATGTTTCAACAGAAATTAAAAAGTAGAGTCAGTGTCATCAGCATTTAGCTCCCTTTTTTTCCCTCCGTATTCTTTTTAATTCCTCCTGATGCTCTGACAGTCATCCTTTTGGACCGTCAACACTGTCTCCTTGATTTTCTGTTTTCTCCTCTTGTCCAGACAATAAAAGCCTAGAATCTCAGCAAAGTTTCATGATGAATACCTAGTTCCTTCACCCCTGGTTCTCTTCTTTTACTTTTGTTTAAAACATTCCCTAGTCAGAGGAAGGCAGTAATATCTCAAAGTATGAGTACTCTGGCCCCAAGCAAAAGTTTCTGAAAACTGTAACTAGTGCCTTACATGGGACAGACTATCAGTTCACATTTTGTCATATTTTGTGTTGCCACCCTCTTGGTTACAATTTTTCTCCATTCCCTCAATTCAAGCAGCAAGGCCACCTGGGCTGCATGCCTGAGTAAAGGGATCTGACGGGAAGGAAAGCAGAAATATTGGAATCTTTTGGGCTTTGGCTTTAAAAATCACCATTTCTATGAATGTGGCAACTCTTTCTGCAATGTATGCCCAAACAGGAAAGGGATGGACTTAGAAAGGTGAATGGAGGAGAAATGATGAGAGCAGAAATGGTGGTGGGTCCCAGTGTGGACAGTAAACAGCACTATGTGTCCTATGCTCCCACAGGTGATAGGAAAGTAGTGGAGAGAGCTACTGGACTTGGAGGCAGAGGCAATCAGGTGGACAGTAAACAGAAAGAGGTCAGCAGAAATGCACTTAGGTGAATTACTCAGGACAGACTGACCTCAATATATGTCCATTGCCCAAAATCCAGTCTCTCTCTCTCTCTCTCTCTCTCTCTCTCTCACACACACACACACACACACACACACACACACACACTCAAGCATTCAAGCCTCTTGGTACTAAGTAAGCTTGTTTAGACTTTGGTTCTAACCAAAGCTAGAGGTGGAAAGTAGGAGAGAAGAGGAAAAAACGTTAAAACAAATTTTTAAAATTTGAACATAAGTGATATATAACATTGGGTTTAAGTTTAAAAGATACTTGACATGTCCGAGCTCTCACAGCTCTTACATATAAAGAATTTGGTCTCAAAGTAGAAATTAAATTGAGATAAAAATATAAAGTTATAATTCCCATCTATCTGAGCTATAGTCTGAGATGCATTCTAGCTATATAATAAAACTAGGGGATTTATGGTCACCTAAGATTAGAAAATGCTGAGTTAAACAAACTGAAGAGATGTTTTTCACTCCAGGACTGGTCAGAACTTTTGACAAGCTAATAGATGTTTCCCAGATTTCTATGATCACAGAACTCTATTCCAAGAACAAGAAGCTTGTGAAACACAGCTTCAGTTTTTCAGCGCTGATTCCATGTAAATGATGTGCATAACTGATTACTCTAATCACTCCCGGAATAGTTTTGATTACAAAATTTTCAGTGCAACCCACATCTCTTTCCTTCCCTGACCCTTATTCTCTCTTACATCTACTTCAGCTGGCACATCTGCCAAAATGCGTCTTATATTTTGGATCCCCCAGGCGGCTCAGAGCTAAAGAATCCACCTGTCACTACAGGAGAAGCAGGAGACATGGGTTTGATCTTTAAGTCTCTTGGGTCAGGAAGATAGCCTGGAGTAGGAATTGGCAAGCCACTCGAGAATTCTTGCCAGAAAAATCCCATGGACAGAGGAGCTTGGTGGGCTACAGTCAGAAAGAGTCGGACACAACTGAGCATGCAATGCACACAAATTACTTTTTGGCTCATCCAGAGGAATGACAGACTAAACATTCCTGGAAAGCCCTAATCCAAATTTTGGCTAGAAAAATATCACATATTTCATATAATAATAGTTTAAGACTATATTTGAAAAACTTCAGTTAGAGGCAACATATGCTATATGATAAGCTGCCTATGCATGTTTCTACCTTCTTTTGAATCAAATTCCTTTAGGAAGGAAATTATCCTTTCTTTCAAGCATCTTTTTCCTAGGTGAAGTTTTTTATTCAGATTAGAATGTTCTCCAGAATACATTCAACTATTCTCGCTCACGTTAAAAATGTGAGCTGCTTGAGGGCAAGGATGGTAGGATACATCTTCTTATAGCCTATGTTTAGTTTAGCCCTGTGCCCAGCACATAATAGCTGATAAACAAATGTTTATTAAATAAAATGTAGGAGTTTAAATTGTAGGTGGCTCAGAAACCACTGTCTAACATGTAGAAAATACATATTATGGAGCAGAGCAGTACAAATACATCAGAGACTAAGCTCACCTAGATTAGTGGATTAAATGGCCTTGTATGACAGCACAGCTGTCATTTTCCAGTTGCTTAAAAAAAAAAATGGTTGCCTGTAGTTGAGCCAGAGGGGTTAGGCGTTTGATGTAAATCTGTCCAGGCAATGGTATGCTCTGCGATTACAGTAAGTAATATGCATGTGCCCCTCCTTTAAAAAAAATAAGAACAAAGACTTCCAGTTTCTCGATTAAAATTGAATCCTCTATTTCAGCTCTGTTCCTCCATTATGAATTTACAAACGCTGCTGTACTCACAAACAGTACTTGCTGCTGCTCAGAGCTGTCACTGGCACTTTGTCCACAGACTGCTAGCTGCTGGCTGAATTCTCTCTGGGTGATTGGCCCTTGCTTCATTAACTTTATGCAGTCTGGTTGAAACAGACCTGATGGCCGCCAAGAGGACAGGAAAGGATAGGCAGAAACAGCCTTCTGTGGTGTTCACCTTGGTGATGCTGGGTGAAAGCAGGTCATTTCCTCTCCCCTCCCTCTACTTCCACCCTTGCCTAATCTCTAGTAATGGCAGCAAAAGGGACTGTTTTCAATGCTACAACCAGAGAGTTGTGCTGGTCAACAATATCATGGGAGAACTTTGTTCCATTTTCAGTGAACCTGAAATATGGAAGAACCTTTTCCTTGGAAAGATTTTAGGAGAAAAAATGATCACTCAAGTTACATAAAATAATATCCTTGATGCAAATAATATCCAATGCAAAACAACTTAGTAAAATCAACAGGAATTAAAATATTGACTTAGAAACAATTAGATGGTCATATAAATCATGATAATATATTACATTTGGTTTCAATTTTCAAATATATTTAAGGTGAATTATGGACCACTTGCTGAACTATGAACTATACACTTAAACTACATTTTAAGGACAAAAAGCTAATTATGAAAAATAAATGTTGCCAATGTAGACAGCAAGATAAATCTTAAAGTGCATGACTTTCCACTTGAGCAATACTTTCTAGAAAGATTGCAGGTTAATGCTTAACCTTTAAGATTAAAACATTAATCAAACATTCTCTGAGTGAATGGAGATTTATGGAGCAATTTCTAGAGAATAAATAAACTATAAGAATATAATGAATTTGTTTGACAAGTGTGGTAAGAAACTTTATTTCAACTCACCAAGTGTGGTGGCTTTTCTGGGGCAGTGCAAAAGATGATGATGCCTGTAGTTTTATAACTCCCAAGGTGGAAGTCACAGTGAAAGACAGTTGAGTACATGCTTACCTCTCACAACGTTGTCCTGAGTACCCAACAGGGCATTCATCACAGATCAAGCCAAGACTTTGGTCCAAGTGGCATGTCGGGCTAAAGCTATGTTGATGTCATTGGAGGACAACAAGGACAAGGAAGAAACATACACAAAGTCATTAGTAGAATATTTTCATTTCTCTTCTTTCAATATTGCTGTGACAAAAGGGCACAGGGTAGTCATTCTCATCTCACAGATGGAGATTAGGGTCTGAGAAGTCAAGGATGAAATGATACACCTGTTTCTGCAGATGTGAATACAGTCCAGTGGAAAAGTGTCCCTGAAACATGTCAGTAATTAGTATTTGACTGTTCCTTATCCCCAAACATCAGGAACAAATGGGATCCTACAGCTGCTCTTGAGGGATTCCTCAGGCCTGGTAAAACACAGTCTTACATGTTCTCTCTCCACCCAAATCCTGATGAATTTGAGGCAACCCAAAGGAACCTGTCAGAGATTTTGGGAAACTCAGAATGTGGCCATGAAGCAGTGGCAGGGGTGGTGGTGGTGATGGGGTTCCCCTGCCCAGGACTGCTGCCAGGGGCTGCTGGGTGCGTGCATGTGTGTGTGTTCAGGCCACTGCCCATGTGTACTCATGGGTCAGCTGTTTACACAGATGGAACTCTTGGAAAAGCTTTCAGATGAGATCAAGCATATTCTGCCTAAATTTCTAACAAATCCAAACAAACCAAAACCATGTTGCCATCTCATATTTCTGCTATGTTCCAAAGTTTGCCTTGCTGCATGTATTTCTATTTGGGGTCTGAAATAACAGAGTTGAATACCAAGTCAGGGATCAGCAGAGTGATTATGTGCTAGCTTTAGCCTTCACCAACATGCTCAACTCTGGCCATACTTCTTTGTCTTGTGGGAGACACCTTTCACGCATAGACCCTTACCTCAAGAGGGACACAATGGCTCTCTAAAGAGCCATCAACTGTTTTGAATTCTGTGAGTTCTGCTACTTAACCATTTTAAAAGGATATGCCCCCAATTAATCTTTCTCCCATCGTGCTTTCCCTAAGTAGATTTATTTTCTATTATATATGACAGGACAATTCAGTAGAATCTTGCCTGATGGTTAAATGAATTAAAGAAAGAACAACAAATTTAACTGCAAGTTTTGAATTCATTTTACTCTTGACAGTTTCATGACTTTGAAATACTGTCTTAACGTTTATGCAGATCAGATCACAGGTATTATTTTTTAATATTATCTCTGTGGCTTAACTCATGGTAGTCCTGTAAAGATTTAATTAATTAATTTATTTTTAATTGAAGTATACTTGATATAAAATATTGTTTTAATTTTGGGTATACAGCAAAATGACTCATTATATGTATCTATCTTTCAGATTATTCTCTATTATAGTTTATAAGAAGATATTGAA
>SJYC01105391.1:0-45461 GCA_006408675.1 Madoqua kirkii
TATTTAACTTATATGCAGAGTACATCATGAGAAATGCTGGGCTAGAAGAAGCACAAGCTGGAATCAAGATTGCCAGGAGAAATATCAATAACCTCAGATATGCAGATGACAGCACCGTTATGGCAGAAAGTGAAGAGGAACTAAAAAGCCTCTTGATGAAAGTGAAAAAGGAGAGTGAAAAACTTGGCTTAAAACTCAACATTCAGAAAACGAAGATCATGGCATCTGGTCCCATCACTTCATGGGAAATAGATGGGGAAACAGTGGAAACAGTGTCAGACTTTTTTTTTTTTTTGGCTCCAAAATCACTGCAGATGGCGACTGCAGCCATGAAATTAAAAAATGCTTACTCCTTGGAAGGAAAGTGATGACCAACCTAGATAGCATATTGAAAAGCAGAGACATTACTTTGCCAACAAAGGTCCATCTAGTCAAGGCTATGGTTTTTCCAGTGGTCATGTATGGATGTGAGAGTTGGACTGTGAAGAAAGCTGAGTGCCGAAGAATTGATGCTTTTGAACTGTGGTGTTGCAGAAGACTCTTGAGAGTCCCTTAGATTGCAAGGAGATCCAACCAGTCCATTCTAAAGGAGATCGGTCCTTGGTGTTCTTTGGAAGGAATGATGCTAAAGCTGAAACTCCAGTACTTTGGCCACCTCATTCGAAGAGTTGACTCATTGGAAAAGACTCTGATGCTGGGAGGGATTGGGGGCAGGAGGAAAAGGGGATGACAGGGGATGAGATGGCTGGATGGCATCACCGACTTGATGGACATGGGTTTGAGTGAACTCTGGGAATTTGTGATGGACAGGGAGGCCTGGCATGCTGCAATTCATGCGGTTGCAAAGAGTCAGACATGACTGAGCTACTGAACTGATGTGTGTTATATAGTGTAATAATAGACTACTATGCAGCCAGGGTCCAGAACCATGGATGGGGGCCAGTCTCATGTTTAAGAGGAATCAGGACAAGGACTTGTGCCTTGGGGACTGGTGGTCATTTGGGGGGATGCAGCAGTTTGAGTCACCTCAGTGCATCTCTCCATGAAGACATACTGCCTTTCTTCTCTTGGCATTTTTGTGTGAGCATCTGAATTCCTTCTGACTCTAATAAACCTGTAACTAGGAAATGAGTGTGTGCTTTTAGAATAAATATCCCCATGCTTATTCTGATAAACAGTACCTTATTCTTTCCTTCTATCATTGCCATGCGCTGAGTGAGGCTCTCAATTTTGTTTCCTACAGTGCTGTCAGGATCCAGGATAAAGGCCTCTTCATTAGTGGAGCAAGAGTCATACCTGTTTTTTAAAAAAAGGAAGTCATCACTATTTTGCTTTGCAGCATGGTCCAGCCCACGGCAGCTGGTGATATGAAAACCATTAAGCCCTCAGATAATAAAATCACACATTTTCTTATTTTCCTTAGATTCCACCCCCCATCTCCACCAGCATCCATCCTCAAAACTTAAAATATCAGATTTTGCCTTATCTCCAAAAAAAAAAAAGACCACCAGTGTGTCTTCATACATACTTCTTGTTCTAAATGTTAAATAGAAATGCGTAAGTTCAACAATCTAATATCTAGATTTTAATTAGTTCCTAGTGGAGAAAACATGCAAACACAGGAGAAAAAAGTTATGTTAATGAATGGAAACCTTAAGGAAATAACAGCATTTCACATCTATAAAAGGCTGGCATTTAATGGGAATATTCCGCTATACAGCTAATTTTTTCCAGGGCTAATTAAGTGTATATGGAAACACACATCATGGGGCAGTTATTAATTTCAGTCTATTTCTTTTCAAGTTTGGGAGTATCATGGCAAATTCTTTAACCTCTCAGGCCTCAAGTGTTTAATTATAAAATACGTGTGTTAAAGATTTTTAAAAGTACATGAAATCTCTCTCTTAATACTTAAACTAGCTGGTGAGTATATGCTCAATCTCTCAGTCGTGTCCCACTCTTTGCGACCCCGTGGACTGTAGCCCGCCAGGCTCCTTGTCCATGGGATTCTCCAGGCAAGAATATTGGAGTGAGTTGCCATTTCCTTCTCCAGGGGATCTCCCTGGATCTCCAACCCACATCTCGAGTCTTCTGCACTGGCAGGCGGATTCTTCACCACTGTGCCACCTGGGAAGCCCAGCTAGTAGAGTGCCAGGTAGTTTGATGGGATTCCAACCTTCACCTGAAAGTAAGCATGTTCTTTCAAACACCTTATAATCAGTAGGCGTCTATCAGTTTACTATCCAAATCATCAGTGTAAATATGTACTATTTATCATGTCTCTTTGTCTCTATTTCATTATCTCTGTGATGTCTCTTCTACTAATTTAAGGTTTTGTTTGTTTTTCTTTCTCTAGTTGCTTTAAGAGTAAGGTTAGGTTGTTTGCGATTTTTCTTGTTTTCCTGAGGTAGATCGTATTGCTATAAACTTTCCTCCTAGAACTGCTTTTGCTCCATCCCACTGGTTTTGGACCATTGTGTTTTCGTTGTCACTTGGATTGTTTAGTATGTTTCATGTATTGTAGGTTCTCTATGAATAAAAAAATCCAAACAACCCAAAAAGACCCTTATGTCCACTCTGACCCAGGCAGTGCAGTAGCGTTTCAATCTGCCTGTCCCCAAGCCCACACCAATGGAGTCGCTGCCAGACCACACCCCTGAGCACTGTGGGGTTTAGTGGGATCTTCGTTGCTTCAAAAGCTTCAACAGCTGTACTGCAGAAAGCCCAGGTTTCCATAACTGACAGCCAAGGCCACCCAAAGCCCACTCTCTTCCTGCTTTTCTGACCTCACCCCTGCAGACGCCCTCCTCCCGGGCAAACTGCAGTTTGGTTCAGCTCCTTCAAAGAACACCTGAGTCCTCTACTTGCCCCGATTTCCCCTAGCTCTGTGACCATTTTCTTCTCTGAAAAATAAGAATACGATTATATCTGCCTCATTAATCTCATGGGATCATACAAACGTTAAATGACTTAAATTACTTGGGGAGGTTTTGTTAATGAAAGCCACCCAGAAAACCTGGGAATAATCTTCCTGTCTCGGGGTGTACACACCTGACTCCTCATCTTCACTCACCAGTTACCAGGGCCTCGACGCCCCCTCACCACCCACAGCCCGGTCTCCTCCAAGCTCACAACCAGAAGCCCTGGGTGAGCCTGAGAATGGACCACCTACTTTGTGCCGTGACATCTATCTGCACATCCTGCCCAGAGCCCAGCATGGCACTGCCCTGTCTGATGAGTGCAGGTGATCTGCTTTCTACCACTTATGACAAAATGAACACTATCTCCTTTATAGTAGCCTTTTGAGATTTAAATATGGATTTTATTGGGGACATGATGCAAATATACAAAGAGCTATTTTCTGTGCCTCTAAATGAATGAATGAATAAATAAATAATCTGTAAAGTCCTGAGGTGTGTGTTTCCTGCCAGCCTGGGGAGCTTAGGAGCCGAGGGTGGGTAGGAACTGGTGTGAGTGCCTGTAGCCCCCACGCCACCTTGCCTGCTTCCTGGTGCCCTTATGAATTGATGCTGCTCATTTCTTCAGCCCTCTCCTGAATGCAGTCTTTCCTCCTGTCTCCCAGCCTAATGAGTGAGGCAAGGAAGTGGTTATTGTTATGATTACTTGCACTGTGAACTTTCCAGGGAAACAAGTCATATTCCTTCCTTCTGGCTTCAAATCTGCGGTGAGCAGACTCTGTTCATGGATTGGGCAAATTCAGGAGATTCTCAAACCAGGAGGGAGTGTAAAGCCCCGTTTCCAGAAAGAATGAGTGGTTGGTTTTAAGTCAGTGCTGCCCTTGGCTACTTATGTGAGAAGAGGATGAAATTAGTGACAGAAAGGGTGAGAGAGAAGGAATTGTGATGAAAAAGTTCTGTAATTATTCCTCTCTGGTGCTGGAGCTGAGCAAGGACTCTAGTATGTGAAACTGGAGCATCTTCCGGGGTGGTCTCCCCTCCTGGGGGGCATGCTGCCCCTTAATGTCCTCCCCCCATCCCCAAAAGCATTCATCACTTTCTAAGTGTGCGTTCAGTGCTTCGGGCAGTGCAAGGGACATGGACCACCTCCATGTGATTGCCCTGTCTCCATAGTTACACCAAGGCCACGCATGTCACTGGCACCCCACAAGCCTCTGTATACATATGGCATGAGGCACTGATGTGTGGCTTGTACTAAGAGTTTTTGTTGGTTTTAAGTGTCTACTATCTCCAATCATATAGATGAACAGAGCCATAGTGTCAATATAATAACCCCCCATACACCCATCACCCACACTTAATAATTATCCAAGTTTGCCACAGCTGTTTCATTTGTCCCCTTACTTTTTATTTTTCCTTTTGAGAGATATTGTAAAGTGAGTCCCAGACAGCATGTCATGTGAGCCCCACGTATTTTAGTGCCTGTCTAAGAATTATGCACCTTTCCCAATATAACAACAACGCTATGATCCTATCTAATAGAATTAGCCATAATTCCATGGTGTTGTTTGTACCAGGCCCAAGTATCAGATTTCTCCAAATGTTTTTCAAATGATTGTTTTTATAGTTAGAGTATAAGATTTAAAATAAAAAATAATTCGTAAGGACTGACTATTCCTTAAGGAACTTCTGCGATTTTAAAAACCGTTTTCTTTCGGAGTATAGCTGATTAACAACATTGTGATAGTTTCAGGTGGATAGGGAAGGGACTCAGTCATACCCATTCTCCCCTAAACTCCTCTCCCATCCAGGCTCCCATATAACATTGAGCAGAGTTCCATGTGCTATACACTAGGTCCTTGCTACTCATCCATTTTAAATATAGCTGTGTGTACATGCCCATCCCAAACTCCCTAACTGTCCCTTCCCCCATCCTTTCCCCCAGCAATCATATTTGTTCTCTAGGTCTGTGACTCTGTATCTGTTTTGTAAATACGTTCATTTGTATCATTTCTGTGATTTTTGACTGTTCCTTATTATCATATAAAATAAGTGAACATTTTAACTTATTGACTAGCGGAGGGAACTGGACCAAAGAAAATTATATGCTTTCTCCTTTACTTGAAATATGCTAATGTTAAGTGTCAAACCATATATCATTTTGCCCTATTTTTTATAACATGTTTACCTTGAACTACTGTTTGCTCTCAGATCTTTCACACACACAGGGTACATATATGGGTTTATATAATGTGTGTATGTGTGTAACATGGATATGGGGGGGTTGTCATATGTGTGCCTGTATTGGACATGTGTGTATGTACTTGACACTGTGACACTGAAGAGCTGAAGTTCTCTTGCATCCGAGAGAGAAACCTATGATTTCATTCTTTTCTCCTCAAAGAAGTAAAGAAGATAAAGGAGGCCTTAGAGGTCTTAATATCATACTCTTGTTCATCAGGAAATGTAAAGAAATACATTAGGGTAAAGCAAGCGGATGCATTTCCCCAAGGGAAGCACAATCAGCCTCAGGGGCTCACTGGGGCTGCCAGGCTCCACTCCACCCACCCTACTCCTCTAGGACAGCGCCTGTCAGCACAAGCCCTGGCATGGAAATGACAGGCTAGACTTGCTGCAAGGTCCTCCAGATGAAAAAAGGGAAGATTCTGTGGCTATTTTCCATACTGGGGACTGTGACTTTTTCCTCTTTGTCACTGGAACCTTAAAAATAGAATGTCTTTCTGAGGCTGTGTTAACACAGCACTTGAAACGAGAGGTCGGGGGTAGGAGGGGTCTGCTTGAGCCTTAAGAATACATCAAGCTCTTAAGGAAGTAGATTGTGCCATGTTTGAAGATGCAAAGATAATCGCTGTGCTGGGAACCGTCTTGAGGGGGGAGGAAGCCGAACAACAAGAGGAAAGCGGCGTTCGCTCCTGATTTCGCACAGGAAGCCTCCGCACCTCCTGCCAGAGGGAGATAAGAAAGCTCCCAGGCACATTCTGGACAAGGCCACCGTTATCAGCTCCAGCTCCACGCTGTCCTCCCTGAGCCCCAAGCCCCCTGTCCCTTTCCTAATGAGCTTCAGGACTCCGACCTCTATTTGCATACAGCATGCCAAGTACAATAGCGTGGAGGTATTTATAACCATCCACAGGAAAAAAAAAATTTCCGGGTAAGAGTGTACTCCATGTCGTGCTGTCCTCCCTGAGCCCCAAGCCCCCTGTCCCTTTCCTAATGAGCTTCAGGACTCCGACCTCTATTTGCATACAGCATGCCAAGTACAATAGCGTAGAGGTATTTATAACCATCCACAGGAAAAAAAAAATTTCCGGGGTAAGAGTGTACTCCATGTCGATTGCCCTGGAGCTGAAACAAATTAGTTTTGGACTAGAGACTGATGTAAATAAATTAAAAGAAAGCAGCCAATTATGGATCCAACACATGGAGCAGGGACCTTCCATGGGGCACGTCCATCTCTCTGCCTCCCAAGGAGGAGAGGTCTGCAGGGCTCTCCGGTCTGGTCCAAGTGACCAGGAGGCTTTGCTTGACACAGAGTAGGGAAACACCACCTACACCTACGCAGATGACCTTACTGACCTACATGCTCTGGGTTTGTTCCTGTGGTGCTGACAGATTCTCCCTGCATACTCAGAAGCATTTGGCTCCTTTGTGACCTAAGACAGAAGCCAGCTTTCTCACAGAGAAAGGCAAAGCCAACGCTGGGATCCAACCTGCAATACTGGCAATTTTGACTGCTGGTCCCTACAGGCACACTATGGGCTGTTATTATCACAGACCCTATGCAGTATCACAGTCTACTCTAATAAGGATTATATTTTCTACACGCTAAGTAATTTCTACTGTGCTAAGTGATTCATATACACTATTGCATTGATCTCTACAACATCCTGAAAAGTAGGAACTCTTATCCCCTCATTGGATGGATGAGGAAATTGAGGATTAAGGAGGTTAAGTAAGTTACCCACTAAATTACCTACTAGAGAGCTAGTAGGGCTTCCCAGGTGACACTAGTGGTAAAGAATCAGCCTGCCAATGCAGGAGACATAAGTTTCAGGTTCTGTCCCTGGGCTGGGAAGATCCCCTGGAGAAGGGCATGGCGACTCACTCCAGTATTCTTGCCTGGAGAATCCCATGGAAGGAGGAGCCTGGTGGGTACAGCCCATAAGGTCACAAAGAGTCAGACACGACTGAAGCAACTTAGGATGTATGCACAAAGAGCTAGTAAGTGGCAGAGGCAGACTTTGTAATCGGTTCTTTACATGTAACATACCCATGTTCTATCATCATCTAAAAAGAAACTGTTATACTTCAGTGTTTCTTTGTATCCTGGGAAGAAAGACTTCTCAAATAATCACTACACAGACACCATTACTGTATTGGGGACTGGATTTTTTTTTTTTTTTTTTTTTAGCTCTTTTGGTATTAATAACCCAGTCAACTGCTTTTCCCAAGATTTGACAAACAGCTCTCATGATACACAACTGAAATGTACTGCGTGCCCACCATGTACGTGGTCTGCAATGGCAGTCTACCTTCCATTAGGCACCCCCTGATTTCTGACCTCGGGTCTGTTCACCTTTACAGATCCATCTCAGGAAGTTCAGTGCAGCATGTGCACCTGCTTATGCTCCCCTTGGCTTTCCCTGAGGTCCTGAGGTGCTGGCTTTGAACAGTCCCGATTGCCAGACTTTCTGCAGTCCTCCTGTCTTTCTTTCCCCTCCCCCACCCCACCCCAAATGCAGAGCTGGCTCTTTAAAGGATGAGTTGTTACATCTGGTGGAATCAGAGGGGAGAGATGAGCTTTGGAGCACTGAGGGTTAATGTCAGTGTTTTCGACTCTGAAGAACCCGGTGAGGTGTTCTTCAGCCCTTCATTCAGCCCTTTCAGAAACTGCTCATTTTAGGGCCATTATGTGCCTGTAATGTACCTAAGACGCCCAGAGTTACCTAAACAGTCTCATTTTATAAAGGGTTTCTAGCAAACTTAATCACCACCCCAATACTAGAAGGTCTGCTCTACAGCCTGAATCTTTCTTAAGATAGTTGGTTTTAGTTGTTTTTTTAGGATCCCCTTTCACCCTGTGATAAATGACATTAAGCTGACCTTTCTTTCAAAAATCTCTGTTCTGCTAAGTCGGGCTCTTGATGGGGCTAAAGGGAACCAGTTTCTAGTGGGCTGCTGTTATTGTACCAGGTCTGAGGCAGCCCTTGCACACGTTTAAGCTGAACTAACTCTAATGGTCACCAGTGAAGTGGGTGTTACGATCTCCACTTCACGATTCCCTATAAGACAACTGAGACTCAGGAAAATCCAATGTCTTGCTCAGATTCATAGAGAAAGTGGCAGACAAATCTGGAGTTAGAACTCAGATATTCCTCTTTCCACCACACCAGAACTCAGTCCATCCCAGGAGATGAATTCTGCTCCCAAGGGAATCCACCCCCCCACCTCCCAACCCAAACTTTACCACCATGCTTCAGAGTCGTGTTAGGAAACTCTGGGGGTCCTCTGAGGCCAACTGGTACAAAATCAGACACCCGGAGATGGGAAATCTTAGCTTTCAGAAGGGAGATGTAGCCCCGAGTCCTTTGGTGAGGGGTGGGGAAGGAGTAGAGGAATAGTTTATAATTACAGTTTTTAGTTGGTTAGTTTTCATCATTAAAATGCTAAACTTATAGGAAATCTTGACCTTCTGCTGGCTGATGAAGTTCATCGTTAGAAAAAATCTTGCAGCAAAAGAAAGACTCCACTTTCATGGCAATCTTTTTTTCCCCTTGGTAACTTAAAACTGTCGTCTGCATGAGTCCTAAATGCGTTCTGGGATGAAGCTAGTTTTTTATTAGGAATGCCAGTACACTTATGGCAGGCAATTGGTTTAGAAGGGACCTCTGGGCTGGGGGATACACGGTGGTGAGCTCAGCACCCCAACATCCAGTGGCTGCCTTTTTGAGCCTGAGCTATGCCTAAGAAGATGGTATATATTAATGTACAATGAAAGCACCTTTAATTTTGGGGTGCAAAGGGCTCTAAAAGCTCTGCAGAGTCCCAAGATGCAGGTTAATCTCCCTCCCTTTTATTCTCTTCCGGATGATGGAAGCTGAAGGCTTCTTGTGCAAAGTCTGTGTCTTTGTTTGGGGTCTGACAGCCCATGCTTACTGTGATTAGAATCTGTTTGTGAAGAACAGTAAACCATTTCAAGTGAGGAAACAGAGGAGGAGGGCAGTAGTAAAGAGCAAATCGAGGCTGTAAAATGTCTTTTTAAAAAGTGGAAAGGGGGAGAAAAAGGACCACCTGGATCTCCGCCAAAGGACAGGACCAGGGGCGGCTCCCCATGGCCGCCCGCCCTCTTGCAGAAGGGCCTCATGTAAACTTCCCTGCGCTGCTGTGGGTGTCGTGTCAAACAGGGGTGCGCGTGTGTCTGAGCCATCAGATTAACAGAATCTGCAAACACTATCTTTTCCCCCTCTCTCACATTCTCTTAAAACAAATAAAACAATGCAGAGGAGAGGATGCCGGCAGAAGGCGGGCGGCGGAGCGCAGGCAGAGTGTTTAGACAGAACGGTTCCTGCTCCTTCTGCTCCAGGAAAAGGGCCTGGGCCTCTGTGCTGGTCACAGGGTCAGGCTGGAGGGATTCTGGGGCGGGGGCGGAGGCAGGCGTCGGGGCGCCTTTCTGACTCGGCCAGAGGACCTCGTGCTGCCCTGGAGCCCATAGTGAAAACTGCTACTTGTCTGAACGGCACGGGGAGGGGAGCAGAGAAGGCTTTTTGGGGACTGGAGGCTAGGGTCGGTGTCCGGGATGATGGCGGGGGGTGTCCAGGGAGCTGGCCAGCTCTGCTGAGATAAGAGCTTTTCCATGAGCGTCTTGGCCCACAGCGCTTCCTGCTCTCGAGGCCCCGCGGTCCATTCACACTCAGAGCAAGGCCTGTCCTCCCAGCCTCTGCCCTCCTTCCTCCTCTTGCCCCAGCTCGCCTCCACCAAGGGGCCCCAGGACCTCCCCGCCACCCGGCTCCCAATTCTGGCTGTCTCTCTTTTAGGGAATAGGGGCCAGGGTATCCTGACTGACAGCTCTACACCGGGGTGACCATGAGCTTAGAGGGGGTCACCTCCTCAGCTACACCCTGATAGGAGCCTTAGAGAAGCCATCCGTTTTCTTCATTCACTTTTCTTCCTAGTAAAAGGCTGGTCAGCGGAGGAAGGGTGATTGGAGAACTTGTATTTTAAAAATCTTTAGGGAAATGTTCAGGGTGGTAAAGAACTCACGTGCCAGTGCAGAAGATGTAAGAGATGGAGGTTCGATCCCTGGGTTGGGAAGATCCCCTGGGGAAGGAAATGGCACCCCATTCCAGTATTCATGCCTGGAGAATCCCATGGACAGAGGAGCCTGGCGAGTTATAGTCCGTGGGACCGCAAAGAGTCAGACACGACTGAAGCGACTTAGCAGCAGCAACAGCAAGAGTGACTACAAATAACCACCTTTAATTCCAGAAGATTCAAGAGTCTTAAGGTATTGACTCCAGTTGCTGAAGGAAGCATATGTCAAGCTATAGCTATGTATTGTTTGCATAAAGAGAGCAGATTACTATATCACAGTCAACAGAGACGTCCAGGTGGCCTTCAGAGCTGGATGGCGGGGAATCACATTAAGCAGAAATTCTAGACCAAGTTAGACCTAAGTCTGGATCATGGTTTTGCAACTTTCTGGTCATGGGAGGCAGGATGACAACATGGGGAGAATTATGTCATAGGAAATGGATCAGAGGCCTTGACTGGTCTTTCAAATTCTTCGAATACTTCTGAAATCACTGTCATGGCAGCCCAAGGAATTACTCTTAATAAGTTCAGCCTTGGTGTCATGCCACCAGTCACCACGGAGGAGATGATAACGGCCAGCCCTGTGACACTCACTGTCTGGAGTGGAAATGTGGTTGAGGAATTCATTGCCTACAGCCCACAGAGGAGGAGAGGAGAAATCACTTTTCTCAGATCTCAGTTCCCTGAAAAATTGTATTTCTCTTGTTTTGCCTTTATCTCATGGGCCCTTCTTCTTGCAAATGTCTATTTTGTGTCTATCTTTGACAACTAGCAAGTAAAGCATGTGGGCCATATCTCTGTCTTATCCCATCTTCATCCAGATTTGCTAAATAATGAATTGTACTTTTCACAAACCACCTCAAATTCTTTGGGCATGGATGTGTTAACTCAGTATCACCCTCACATCTGCTGATGCAAAAGGACCTTCTCTGAATTATTTCCTGTTTTTTAATCCCTGTAAGAAAACTAGTAAGATGTGGTAACAAAGGGCTGCTTCCTTTGTTGGCGATGCTAAGAGGGGGTGGAAAATGGTAAAATCTTCAGATTATTCAGGAAGTTAGAGGATGTTGTCTAGGCTAGTCATAGTTTTTCTTCCAAGGGGCAAGTGTCTTGTGTGTTTTAATTTCATGGCTGCAGTCACCACCTGCAGTGATTTTGGATGCAGTGATTTTCACTTGCTCCTTGGAAGAAAAGCTATGACTATCATAGACAGCATATTAAAAAGCAGAGACATTATTTTGCTGACAAAGGTCTGTCTAGTCAAAGCTATGGTTTTTCCAGTTGTCATGTATGGATATGAGAGTTGGACTATAAAGAAAGCTGAGTGCTGAAGAACTGATGCTTTTGAACTGTGGTGTTGGAGAAGACGCTTGAGAGTCCCTTGGACTGCAAGGAGATCAACCCCATCCATCCTAAAGGAAATTAGTCCAGAATATTCATTGGAAGGACTGATGATGAAGCTGAAACTCCAATACTTTGGCCATATGATGCAAAGAACTGACTCATTAGAAAAGACCCTGATGCTAGGAAAGATTGAAGTTAGGAAGAGAAGGGCGCAACAGAATGAGATGGTTGGATGGACATGGATTTGAGCAAGCTACAGGAGTTGGTGGTGGACAGGGAAGCTTGGACCATGCAGTCCATGGAGTCGCAAAGAGTCAGACACGACTGAGCGACTGAAGTGACTAGAGGAGTTGTAGTATCCTAGATCCGGCTCCACCGGTCATTCTGCCTCCACTCTTCAAACCCTCATTGCCCCACATCCTGTCCAGCCCACTATGGCACGTGGGCTCTGGACACTTACTGGCTTGTGTTCAGGTGTCTTCTGATACTTTTCCACACATTTGACTTTTCAATAACCATATCCTTAATAAGAGAAGGAACTAAATCTTGTACTTCTTTTGGAGGACATGATTCTACTTCTTAAAAGGACTGCTGCTGCTGCTAAGTCGCTTCAGTCGTGTCCAACTCTGTGCGACCCCATAGACGGCAGCCCACCAGGCTCCCCCATCCCTGGGATTCTCCAGGCAAGAACACTGGAGTGGGTTGCCATTTCCTTCTCCAATGCATGAAAGTGAAGCCGCTCAGTTGCATCAGACTCCTGGCGACCCCATGGACTGCAGCCCACCACGCTCTTTCACCCATGGGACTTTCCAGGCAAGAGTACTGGAGTGGGTTGCCACTGCCTTAAATGGACTATGTGTGAACAAATTAATTTTTATTGAACCAAATGGTGCTAGTAGTTATTAGCTTCCGGTTAGTTATTTTCTATTAGCCTAGAAGGTGCTTCTGCACATGTCAGCATCATTGCTTATGTAGAAACTCTCCAACACTATTTACTTGTCAGACGGGGATCCCAATGTGATGAGTCCATCCTGGGTCATTAATGCTCCTCCTTGGGCGTGGGCAGCCCTGATGGTGGTAACACGGCGCTGGGTTGAGGGGGATGTGTGAGGTCACTGGAGGGTCAGCAGTGCCCCTTTCTCAACATGTCTGAGGTGAGTGATGGATGGCTGAGTTGACACCCATGTGAGGTTGAGTCCATGTCTAGTCTGCTCTTGTTAGGCCAAGAAAACTGGCTCTTCTTGTTGGGTCATCACTCAGTGAGAGACACTGTGCTCTTCTGCTGGTCCCCAGGTAGCTGGGCTAAGCCCTGAGGTTGTGATGATGAGTAAGACCTAGACCCTGCTCTTAAGCAGCCCTCAGTCTGGTCAGATAATCACCACTAACATGAACGACCTGTCTGTTGTGTACCAGGCATTGCAGCGAGCATCTGACAAATTAATTTCTTTGGAGTAAATCACCATGGTTAGAAGACCTGTCCAAAGATGCAAGCATGTTTTGTAGGGGAACATGAACTCAACGTCAGGGACTGTTTTGTCAGACTGTCAGCGTTCTCTGGACACTTGCGTGTATCTGATGCAAGAGAGGAAAGTAGCTTTGCAGTGGGCAGCCCCAGAGCAACCAAAAACAACTATGAGCAAACAGATTTAAGCTAAGTATTTGGGTTAAGTACTATTGGACTGCGCATGCATGCTCAATCGCTTCAGTCATTCCAACTCTTTGCAACCCTATGGACCATAGCCTGTCTGGCACCTCTGTCCATGGGGTTCTTCAGGCAAGAATACTGGAGTGGGGTTGTCCAGGGGATCTTCCCGACCCAGGGATCAAACCTGTATCTCTTACGTCTCCTTCATCGGCAGGCAGGTTCTTTACCACTAGCGCCACTTGGGAAGCCCCACTACTGGGCTAAGTACTTTTATGCATTTTATCTCATTTAATCCCCCTAAACAACCTTAGGATGTCAGGAAACTTGGATCCAGAGAGGTGGTTCACTTTGCCCAGAATCACGCAGTCAGCAGGTGGTAGAAGCCAGGATGTAGACTCCAGAGCCCATGACCTTCAACTCTGGGCTGCACTGCCTTTCTGCCTTCTCATGCCTCTAAAAGTTGTTCTTCATGTCATAACACAGGCTTTTCAAAACATACTTGCTTTCTGGATCATGAGTTTTTGAGCAAAAAACATTCGTCTATGTGGTTGTGCATAATGACAGATGAAGCACAGGGATGGTGATGTGCTAGAAGGCCACTCGTCTGCAGTCTCTGGCATATTAGCCAGGACTGGCTTCCCAATGAGATCCTTGGAACTCTCTGGGCCTCATCTCTGAAATGGTAGTAACTACAGTCCTTGTCTCATAGAAGCTCTGTAAGAGTTAAACGAGAGCCAGTACATATAAAGCACTTATCCTTTGTTTTTCAGTTGCTAAGTTGTGCCTGACTCTTTTCGACCCCATGGACTGCAGCATGCTAGGCCTCCCTGTCCTTCACTATCTCCTAGAGCTTGCTCAGATTCATGTCCATTGACTCGGTGATGCCATCCAACCATCTCATCCTCTGCTGCCCCCTTCTCCTCCTGTCCTCAATCTTTCCCAGCAGCAGGGTCTTTTCCAATGAGTCAGCTCTTCGCATCAAGTGGCCAAAGTTAGGTGCTTAATAAGTTTCAATAATACGGAAAACAAAAGCAAAAACAAAAAAACCCAGGCCATACAGTCTACTGGCCATAATCTTTCATTTGGCTGTAAGTAGATTCTAAATACCATTTCTCTTTTCCTCACCTCACTTATCCAAATACTTTTTCACACTCACAAAAGAGGATTTCTCAATGAGGTAGCAATCTGTGATTATCTCATGTTTTCAGTGATGAGGACAAGGCATGTGGACCGTGAAAGACCTAAGTAAACAGCCACACAATTTTTTAAAAGGCCTGAGTGCAAACCTAAGACTTTGATCTTCAGACATGGAAGGCGAGCTTTGGAGCCATAACGTGCATGACGTGGGCTAAGGACGGGAGTACGACCCCCCACCCCCACGCCGAGTCTGTACAAGCCCATCATTCTGTAAGTGCCATGGGGGTGGGGGGTAACCAGAGAGCAGGACACCTGGGTGGCAGCCAGTGAAGGCGAGCTGGAGCAGAATGACTGGCTGGCAAAGTTTTTAGCCTCCATTCAAGAAGTCCTAGTTTGGGTCCAAACCTCCCTTCCCAGATTTTCATTTTACCTTGTTCTGGTGAGCCAGCCAATGACTCTCTAAGCATCTCCTCTTCAACCCCTCCCCATCATTCCCCTGCATCCCCCTATCAGATCTGTCCTCTCCCTTCCCATCTGATCCCTCCAGGACTTCTCATCACCTTGGGACCCAGATCTCCTCCCCCGCCTCCCCATGGTGCTCCCTCTTAACTGCCGTCCATTGAAACCATGTGGGTTTGTTTAGTCAACCAGAGTATAAACACCTCCCTGGAGGAGGAAATGGCACCCTACTCCAGTATTCTTGCCTGGGAAATCCCATGGACAGAGGAGCATGGCAGGCTACAGTCCATGGGGTCACATAGAGTCAGACACAACTGAGCATGATAAATACCTTTCAGCAGGATGCAACACAATGTTGTGGTGAAAATAAGAATAACAGGAATTACAAATATTTTCTAATTTTCCTTGTTATGGCTTCTTAGATACACTCATCATTTAAAAGTAGACAGTTCATTTCCAAATACACGGGGTTTTTGAAGTATCTTTGATATTTGGAGGGAATGATGCTGAAGCTGAAACTCCAGTACTTTGGCCACCTCACGCGAAGAGTTGACTCACTGGAAAAGACTCTGATGCTGGGAAGGATTGGGGGCAGAAGGAGAAGGGGACGACCGAGGATGAGATGGCTGGATGGCATCATGGACTCGATGGACGTGAATCTGAGTGAACTCCGGGAGTTGGTGATGGACAGGGAGGCCTGGCGTGCTGAAATTCATGGGGTCGCAAAGAGTTGGACACGACTGAGTGATTGAACTGAACTGATATTAATTTCTCATTTAAATGCTTTCTTTTCTGCAATCACCTGCAGTGTTTTTTTTTCAGTCTTTTAATTTTATCTAGGCTTTCAATGGCTAAGTCAAAGAATCTCTTGGTAAATGTCACATTGTACTTGAAAATATGTGGGCTACTTTCAAACATCTTTTGATAGTGATTTCTAACAATTTCACAGTGATAAGAGAACAGACTCTGTATGATTTCAATACCTTTAGACCATGAAATTTTTGCGCCTTGATTTATGTCCCTGAATATGTGCCAGTGTCTTCTGTTTTATACCTGGAACTTGAATAGAACTTGTATCCTGCTGTTGTGTTAAAACTGTATAAATCTTAATTATGTTGAATTGGTTCATAGTGCTTCTCAGGTCTACTGTATCCTTCTACTTTTCTGTCTATTCATTCTATTAATTTTTGAGAGCCTGATATTGAAACAATTAAAAATCTTAATTTATCTACCTAAAAAAATAATTGTAATGTATTTAACTTTGTTCTGTATTTTCGAAGTCTCCTGTAATTGTGCTACCATACTTTCATAATATAAAAAAGAATAAACAGGAATAATAAGCAGACAGAAATTTGAGACTTGGGTCTAGTCCTGGGCTTGCCATCATCTAGCTATGAGGGGAAGAAATAATTATCTTTGAGTTTCTGTTTCTCATCTATAAAACAATCTCTCTTTAATCTCTAAAGTATCTTAAGTTCTTAAAAATTTTTTAAAGTATAGTTGATTTACAGTGTTCGTTTCTTCTGTACAGCAAAGTAAATCAGCTATACATATCCACATATCCACTCTTTATTAGATTCTTTTCTCATATAGTTCATTAGAGTATTGAGTAGAGTCCCTGTGCTATACAGTAGGTCCCTATTATCTATTTTATATACATTAATGTTTATACATAAGTCTCAATCTCCCAATTTATCCCTCCTCTGTCTTTTCCCACTGGTCACCATAAGTTTGTTTTCTACATCCGTGACTCTATTTCTGTTTTGTAAATAAGTTCACGTATACCATTTTTTAAGAGTCCACAATATCATATGATATTTAGAATGTCTTAAATTCTAAGTGAATGAATCACTCAAAGTGACTAGATCCAGGCACGTTGAGGCTGAGGTCCACACCTCTGTGTCCCCTTTCATCAGCTGTAAACCCTTATGGGTTCCCATCCTTTTATGCGTTCATCTCCTTTTATCAGTCTTCCATGAGCTTTGTGAAGCCTGCTGAGGGCTGAGTGTTTGCTGAATCCCGACCTAAAAAATTAACCCTGAACCACGAGTGGGAGGGGAAGGGACTTCCCCGTAGCAGACGGAACACGCCTGCGTGGTGGGAAGCCGCGGAGGCGGCGCACTATTTGCAGAGCGTGCCAGTTCTCTGTTTGATTCGCTGTCCTTGAAGTTGGTCCTATGTAGGCTCACGTGTCCCCGTGGGGTCTCTAACCCCTCAAAGGGTCTACTCCCTCTGCAGGTTCGGGGCCTGAACCAGCTGTATTCACACCATCCCTGATTCCCAGAGTGTGAGATTGGAGTCAGAATCCCCCAATGGCTGCTAAGTTCTTTCTTCTTTCCTCCCCCAACCCCTGTTTAACTTTAACCCAGTGGACTCTGAGATCTCTGGTGACAAGAGTAAACCCCAAAAGTGAGGCCAGTGCTCTCCCAAACCTGTCCCCTCGAGGACTTCTGTTCCTTCCTCTAGGAACCCACACCGATCCACCATGGCTCACCAACAAACAGTAACCTTCTGAAGTGCCAACCTACTTAGCCTCTTCTATCCCAGATCTGAAAACACCTGAGAGATAAAATTCTGAGCTTCAGTTTCCCTGTGGGGAAATTGTGGCCATCGTGTAGAACTGGTGCACAGATTAGGGGTAATGTATGGAATGGAATGCGCACAACTCTGGCCCTAGAAAGGATCATTGGTTCAATCTCTTACAACTATCATCATGAAGTAGTCAACTGCTTCAAGGTGACAGACATCCCATGAGGATTCTAGAGAAGATATGAAGACGTGGATATTGAAGCTCATTAGAAAGTACCACCTGGACCCCAGTCTAAATTGATCACACGCTTCCTTCTAGTCCAGTCCACCGGGTTCTGCTTTTTCACCTAAAAGGGCAGTGGAGTTTATTAGGTTGGCCAAAAGGCTCATTTGGCTTTTTCGATAATATCTTATGGAAAGATGTATTGGCCAACCCAGTACATGAAAACAGCAGACCAAGGCCCATGTTTCAAGAAACAATCTCTCCAGCCCATGGATACATAACTAAGATGTGCCTTTCCAAGGAAAGATGCACATTTTACAAGGGGTTTGTTTACATATTATCTCAGGATCTTGTGCCAGGATAGGAGTTTCTAGATTTGGTCATGAAAATGCCCATTCGATTAAAAAAAAAAAATCTGTGAACATGGGCCGAAGACAATTGGGGCGGTTCTGCCAGTGTTCTGGAGGAATCTCCCCAAACTGTGGGTTGCTACCTTCTGGTTTTCCTACTCCGGGGAAGCTAACACTGAACTTGGCTCAAAAGATCCCTCTAAAAATCACCCAGCAAGACTTCCTATGACTCAGCCTTTGGGTTCAATTTAAACACACAATGGAACGTTTGATAGGAATTACAGGAGACAGTTAATTCATTAGCAACAATTATTCATCGGACTCCCTGTATTCCTAGGAAGAGTGGGGAATGAGGAAAATCTCACAAAGCGTAGGAAAGTGGCAAAAAGGCATTGGCAAACGAGCTCACTCTGTTTTGTGATCTCTGCATGAAATATTAATAAAGGCTGTTGTTGGAAGACTCACATGAGTGGCAAGGACTTCCTTATCCCATCATTATATAACAGAAGGCAAGACGTTTCCCAAGTGATGTTTTGGCTTGTGATGAAAGCTTCTTAGGGGTGGCCAGATTTGCTGTTGTTAAAGCTCAAAGTCTATTCAGGTGGGCTTGGGTGAAGTGGTCATCTTTTAAGTCCTTGTTTTGATTTGAGGTTTTGTGTGTGCCAAGTTAAAATTCTCTGGAGCCTGTCTGATTTGAGTCTGCCTAGGTATACCCACATGAGACGTGGGTACAAATTGTATACTTAGAAGCAGTGTGATAAATATTAAAGTGTGAAGTGTGCGATCAAATTTCCAAAAGACAAGGTCATCTTAAATTACAGCTTCTCTCTGACATTGACCTATATCTAGCCCCAGGAGAGGTTAGCTTTTCCAGTGCTGAAACCAGTAAAACTTGCATTTTGTAGCTAGAAAAATCAGATACGGGAGGTAAAATTGTTTCAGCATAAAAAGAATAGACAGCCATGCTGGTAGTCAATTAAATTTGGGTCCTTGAGTATATTTCTCATTAACTACCATTAATGATTGTTTTGTTTTTGCCCTGTTAATTTTACATACCCCACTGGTGCACAAAACACTTCTCCCAAATGATCTAGAGCTAATACATCCTTAATGATTCAGGCCTTCCTTTCTCTGCCAATTTGGTGATGTAAACAATAGAGAAATGCAATTAGGCAACTTCTCAGAGTTCCTAGAGGCCTCTGCCTCCGTATTTTGTAGGCCAACCCCGTCTCCCCTCCCCCACAAAACACTCCCTCTCACTGCCCCTGCAAGAGTGTTTCAAAAATGGAATGTCAAACCATGTGGCAGGGAATATAATTCCCTTTCTTTTTTTTTTTTTTTTAATTGAAGTAGAGTTGATTTACAGTGTTGTGTGTGTCAGTCATTCAGTTGTGTCCAGCACTTTGCGACCCCATGGACTGAAGCCCACCAGGCTCCTCTGTCCATGGGATTTTCTAGGCAAGAATACTGCAGTGGGTTGCCATGCCCTTCATCAAGGGATCTTTCCAACCCAGGGATCAAACCCAGGGCTCCTGCATTTCAGGCAGATTCTTGGCTGTCTGAACAACGCTGTGTTACAGGGAACATCTTTGGGCTGGGCAAAATGTTTGTTTGGACCTAGATGGGTAGGATGGGGAGGGAAGAGAGGGATTCAGGATGGTGGGGACACATGATTCATACTCATGTATGGTGGAAACCAGCACAGTATTGTAAAGTAATTATCCTCCAATTTTAAAATAAGTTTTTTAAAAGTTTGGATTTTTCCATAATATCTTATGGAAAACCCAAGCAAACTTTTTGGCCAACCACATATTTTCTATCAAACACCTAAACACAGAATTATTTGAGACTCCAAATCTGATTTGCTTTAAACCTTTGGAAGTAGTTCCTTGAGATTCCATGGATGTCTATTAGGTTTTCTTAGCAAACCCACCATTCTAACTAAGAAAGCAATAAAGGATACTCTACCCATGTCACCTTCCACGAGATGAGAATTCCGTTACACCGCATGTGTTCCAAAAGACTGCACTGGCAAAAGGCCAAATGGAACAAGCAAGGTTTTAGAGCTAACTGGGCAAAGAACGCCAATGCCTTGGCCTGTATGGGCCGGACAGGACTGACAGAGGAAAATAGCGGCAGTGGAGGAGTTGCTACATTTTTTTCTTAATGAGTGATTATCAACATTATAATTACTGAGTCAATTCTGCACCACGGCACACACCATTACATGTAAGACTTTTCTTAACAACCGATCTGCATTAGTAATTTTTGTTGTTGTTGTTGTGCATTTGGCCCTGACCTTCAGAATTAATCCTGAGGTCCAATGGCTTTATAATTTGTAAGAAGTGGAAGGGAAATAGTGTGCAACCACTAGGAAATTATTTCAAGCTCTTCAGAAAAAAAGAAAACGTCATTTTAAGTGGTTGTCTCATTTCACTCGTTAACTCACTGGGTATTATAGGAAAGGGGAAGCAGGACAGTTACCATTCACAGAAGGGGAAACTGGAGCCCAGATTAAATAACTGGCCAAGGTCACACAGAAGTCAGGGACAGGGCCAAGAATAGAACCCGTTTCCTTCATTCCCAGGTCTCCATGCCCAAGACTGTGGCAAAGAGATGCTGCAGGTACATATAGAGAGGATACATAATCACCCCATGAGTTTGACTTTACATCATTAAATTCTAAACACAAAATGTATGTACCTTTGTCTTGCTCAATCAGTATCAGTAGATGTGGTAAGTCTGTTTAGACTGAATAGGGACCATGTGCACAATGCATTGTAAGATATAGGTAATGTCAACACAGTGTATCAGATTTCTCTCTATAGATTTTTATGAGTCACAAATAGCGGTAAAGGAAACGAGACTTTCACAAGAACCCAATATACCTAACATTTTCCATCAAAGCATGATGACACAGACGTGTTGCAACTCTACTGTAATCTATTCGTGTTGTTGATGACTTGCAAATGATAATTGGTGATGCTAAGAAGGGGAGAATTACAGTAGCCTCTGGTCTAAAGAATGTCTGTTCTAAAACCCAAACTGCCATCCTCTAAGGCTGCTGGCCTTGAACCTCCTTACATTAAAGAACCAGATTCAGTTCAGTTGCTCAGTCGTGTCCAACTCTTTGCAGCCCCATGAACTGCAGCACACCAGGCCTCCCTGTCCATCACCAACTCCCAGAGTTCACTCAAACTCATCCATCAAGTCAGTGATGCCATCCAGCCATCTTATCCTCTGTCATCCCCTTCTCCTCCTGCCCCCAATCTCTCCCAGCATCAGAGTCTTTTCCAGTGAGTCAACTCTTTGCATGAGGTAGCCAAAGGACTGGAGTTTCAGCTTCAGCATCAGTCCTTCCAAAGAACACCCAGGGCTGAAAAGACCCAGATTGCCCTTCCTCAGTTTCTCCTGGCTTCCTCATATTCATCCTCCCCATTCCCCACAGAGGAGCCCCTTTCAAACAGCCCCATATTGTTCCTTTACAGAACATCCTCCATGGAGGAGGCAGCTTTATCTGAGCAATTTTTCTATGAAACTGGACCAGCACTGTGACAGAGCTCACCAAGGACCATGAGATTGCAACCAGCTCACCTCGTGGGTGGTTAATAGTTCTACTTAGTTCTTTACAACCCGGGTTGGAGGCTATGTGTGTAGGGGTGAAATCTGGCAGGAGTCAGACAACCCACAAGTCAGAACCACTTCCTCCTATGACGGGAAACAATGAATGCGGCTGGCCCCGACTCCCCCGTTATACACTTGTGTTCATTCTTACTTTTGCCTAGCTCATCTATCTTGCCTTCTTCTTCTCTGCTTCTGAAAAATCATAAATTCTGTCTTCCTCGATTCTACAACCCAGACCTACTAGATCTCTATTTCGAAAGCACACCAAAATCACATTTTACCTCCCACAGTCTTAGCGCTCGTTTCTCTGAAATATTAGGTAAAAGTTCTCACGGTTGTGAAGATAGCTTTGCAGTAGGGAGAAAAATGTTTTCCAAGTTCCTTTAAAGTTTTGGAGCCTTACTTGGAGACATTTACCCTAATGCAAGCAATAATTACAACCTTGCAAGATTCCCATGGCACTCTATACGTTTCTCAGACACACTGCCTTATTTGAGCCTTACAGACTCCCTATGAAGTGCATGTAATCACCTCTATTTCATATGAACAGAAACTGTAAACTACACATGTGGAAAGTACTATAAGCTCACCACCCTTCTGTGTGCTTCCTGGTTTATGCTTAGACTGACCTGGAGCAAGTTAGGACAATCTATTTAGAAGTCTCGCCAGTTGCTGGAAGTGAGAGAAATCCCATATTCCACTTCACTTGGTATTACAAAAATCCGCTGCAATGAAGGAGATGTGGCCCGAGCCATGGGTTCAATCCCTGGGTTGGGAAGATCCCTTGGAGAAGGAAATGACTAACCACTTCAGTATTCTTGCCTGGAAAATTCCATGGACCAGGGAGCCTGGGGTTACAGTCCATGGGGTTGCAAAGAGTCAGACACAACTTAGCAACTAAACACACACACAATAATAACAATGTTTTTAAAAATTCAAAACAGTCTGCTTCTACTACTTTACTATCCAGATATGCAGAGAATTAAAAGGTGGGGAAGATTCTACTGTATTTTCCCACAGCTCTTTAAATTCTAGGTGAATCAACAACCACAATGTCAGTTTGAGCATAGCTTAGCAGCTTACCACATTGTTTTTAAAGGAGGCAATTTTTGTTAAATTTATTTAAGGTTTGAACAGTTCTGATCATTTTTAAAAATATATTTATTGGATTCCAGGAAACTATACAGTAAGTCTGAATCTCTTTAGACTATTAACCAGTTGGCCACTTTAAACCAATGAATAGTTTTGAGGTATTTAAACACATTTTAACCTCAAAACTAATGCTTTGGTGTGGTCTATAGATAGATATATCTCTTAACTAGAACCTAAAAATTAAATACCAAGAATTATTCTACATACTCGAGTAATATGTATATATTAATCACGTAATCTCTTTGACAAAGATGCACAGATAACATTCTGCAAATACGTACTGTGTAACCCAGTCTAAGTAAGATTTTTACAGTCCATGCTCTAGAACATCCATTATGCAAATGTCACTATCTAAAATTCCTGCCTGCAAGTGAATCTAATTATATAAAAATAGTTCATATAAAGACATACTTGAAAAATTTTAGTAGTAAAAGAGGGCTTGTCTGTCAGTGTGAGCTCTGATCTCTCTGCAGGGTGAAATCAAGGTTTTCTATTTGCTCTCTAGTGTACAAAGGTCCCATGTATCTTCCTGAAGTGTCTCTACATTAAATGCACTGATTCAACCATCAAGCATCAAAGTTGGACCTGACACAGGTAAGCTACTCAGTCTACTGACTTAAAAAATGAGAAGCTCTTAAGGATACCCACATTTCCTGCATTTCAAGCAACAATTTATTTGTAAGTGAATCATCACTGAAAGAGTGAAAACTTTCATTTGTGATCTGTCTTCTGATAGGAAGAAAGAAAAGAAAGCCTTTAGCCTTAAGAGAATATGTCAGATGGCCAACAAACATTTACAGAAGATTTAAGGTACTGCTCTCAATCTTTAAGAGTTCCAAGAGGAATAAGATATCTTTCTAGGCCTTGGCAGGCATACTTTGTAAAATGGGAGAAGGATACTCCTTACAACAGAGAAATTGGGAAAAAAGGTAATGTTTATAAAGTTTCACTTCAGCTGATCTAATTCCCAAAACCATATTTTATTAGCATTATACAAACTTAACTTTATAATATTATGTTCTGTCACTCATAATTCTTATTTTCTAACATAGTGATTAGATCTAATCCTGAATAGAAGTAAATGTTAGATTTGTTATTGTAAAATCACAATAAGAATATTCTTAAAAGGCTATGCTATTCTATAACAATTCAACTACATACCTTTATCCAAACCTGAAAGCTTAAGTTAGTTATTCTAAATGCATTTGCAAGTAGTTACTGTTTAGTTGCTAAGTTGTGTCCAGCTCTTTGCAACTCTATGGACTGTAGCCCACCATGCTCCTCTGTTCATGGGATTTCCCATGTAAAAATACCTGAGTGGGTTGCTATTTCCTTCTCCAGGGGGTCTTCCCAACCCAGGGATCAAACCTGATGCCTGCATGGGCAGGCAGATTCTTAGCACTAAGCTACCTGGGAAGCCCCAGTTGCAAGTTAGGTTAGCACAAACATGAAGGCCTTAAAGAGTCCATAAATATGGATGTCTATTTCCAAATCAGCAAAATAATAAAATCTCAGTATATTTTACTTTCTTTGGGGTTGAACAATCACAGTGGTAGAGAAGGTATTCCAGATCTGTGAGTTCTCATATTTCTATTCTTAGCAAAGGATTCACTCATATAAGAAATCAGACGTGTAAAAACAGCCACTTCTCAGGAATTACACATTCACCCAGGAACTTTCACAATCAGGATAATATGCGTTAAAAGATTAACACACGAGATGAAGACAGGCTGAAATTGCAGGAAGTATCTAGAAAACCAAATAGCCTCTTCTGTTCATGCTAGAATTATATTGTGTTTATTTTTTTTATCAAGCTAATTAAAAAAAAATAATAGCAACTCTCCCAACCACTCTACAAGTGGGACAAAAAGCAATAAAGAAAACATTTTGGCCTAATGCTAATTGTTGAGCAGTCTCACTACTATCTGACTACTACACCCATCAATTTTATTTCTGTACCTTCAAATTTGTTCTCATGAACAATCATGTATCAATCCTCTAGGCTAAATAGTAATGGAAAACAGCAAACAGGGCTTGGTCATCAACAGGAAGCAAGGAAACACTGCAAATACACCCCTAGCATCTGTGTATTCAGACAGGAGCTGAATCAGCTCACAGCTCAGAGAAGACAAGTGTACCCACACCTTGTGATGAGACACAAGTGGTGTCAGCAAAGGGCTGTTCACGCTGAAGAGGGAGAAAAGAGTCTGAGAAAGTCAGGAAGGTTTGTGGAGAAAGTGACCCCACTGATGAGCCTGGGGAGACAAAGATGGACCTCTCAGTGGGCAGAAAGCATGTGGAAGGTCATGTCCAAGTTTAAGAGCACACACAGAGCCTAGGCGAGGCTACGATCATCAGTGGTGGGAAGATCTAATGTCATGCTCAATGTTTTTAGAGTGCTAAATGGGGGGACCAGTAACTGATGAGGTGATGGAGCCGAAGTCTGGGGGTGCCCAGTTGGAAAACAAGAGATGGGAGTTCCAACCTGAGTTCCAAAGACTGGCTCAGAGGGGGACCCTCATTCTGACCCTGTGCTCCTAGTATAGAACTATTAGAATTATGACATGGTTAGCCATGGTAAGGAGGAAGCTTAGGTAGACTGCCTACCTTTTCCCAGGGCAGGGGAAGCCTTGCCTGCTGTGGACTGCACATCCCCAGTGCCAACTCCCATCTGTGGCCGTGAAAGACCCTGGAGTCCAGATGTCAAAGAGCATTCAAAAGTTATTGGAGAAACAAACTGTGCCTACCTTGCATTGGAGTGATTATGGTTACAGGGGTGCCAGAACCACGTGATGGCAGGTGTGGGGACCCCATAAATGGTGCAGGTCAGGATCTGTCTGCTGCCCAGTGGGTATAAGATCGGATCCGGGAATGATGATACAGCCTTTTCATAAATCTGGGGTTTCACTGAAAGGAGAGAACAGGACAGAGGTTGAGAACTGGTCTAATGACTGGACCACAATACCAAGGACCACGCTCTCGCTGGTTTTGATGTCAAGGAGACAAACGTGTGGGTGAAAACCAAACCTGTTTAACTGTCATCATAATGTCAACTGAAAATCAGCAATAGATGTGTTTGGATTCCATGGTATATACATTCTGATCACAGTGATAAAAAAAAAAATCACATTGCTATGTGAGATAAGAAGCAACCATGAAATAGTTGGGATGGGGACATAGTGGTTTTTAAAACAATTGAAAAAATTTTAATTTTCTTTGTTATACTGACTTTAAAAATCAATTTTTATTAAAGTACAGTTGCTTTACAATGTTGTGTTAGTTTGTTGTGTTAGTTTCTACCGTACAGCAAAGTGAATCAGCTATATGTATATATATATCCCCCCTTTTCTGGATTTCCTTCCCATTTAGGTTAGCACAGAGCACCAAATAGGGTTCCCTATTATAGACAGAAGGTTGTTATTCATTATCTATTTTATTTACTGGCTTTTGACACAAATTGTCACTAATTTCACCTCCACCAGAACCAAAAGAAAGTTTGAAAAGTTTGAACAACGAACTTACCATTGACAATCAGGGTGACAGTGAAGTTTTTGAACACATTTGCCTGCTTTATGCCCAGCAAGATTGTGTAGTCCCCTGCATCTTCGGGAGCCACATCTTTGATAATCAATGAATAGCCACAAATCAGATAGCGGGCAGACTTCTCAGTGGCCAGTGACCCATCTTTTAACCTGTGGTTAAGCACAGAATCAGTAAGTTATTTCATACCACCTCTTAGATAACACGTTAACATTGCCAGGTAAGGATGTGAGCTCCTGTTTAGACATCTAGAGCCCTGGATTCCTCAACAGCCACTTAAAACATTTAGACACTGACTTAGTAAAGCCCAGTGGGGGAATTTTAGATTGGGAAGCACTGCTTTTTTGATTGGCAAAGAGGAAGAAGTAAGCTGAGGGAAGAAAGACAAGTGATGATTTTAATGTACCCACATGGATGCTGCTTGCTACTGTGACTTAAGTATTAACCCAGAAGCACAGGCTGATTCCATCTGAGATGTTTTTTCAGAGTTCTCCATGAGGTTCCATCGCAATACAAGGGTCATTGTAAGTCAGATCAACTAGATCACTTCTCCAGATAAAAACAAAAATAGACTTTCCCATTGTGGCCTCATGTGGGTTCTTATTAGTTATATAAATGGCCACACCAGTTGTCCCTTTCATAAGCTATAGTGAAATCAAGATTATCAAGGTTCTTTCCTCTGGGAAAGATTAAGGCACAAAACTCACAAACAAAAGGTATAAACTTAAAAATAATTTTTTTAAACTTTAAAGACAGACTCAATGCCTAGATATCACTCAATTACATACAGAAACAAGAGTCAGGCTCGAAGGCTCACTCCGGCTCTGCCACTGTATGCCGTGAACTTGACTAAGCCATTGATTCTCAGTTTCTCCAAGTTTCTCAAAGATCTCTTAACTGTGAAACTCTGTGATTTCATTAAGTGGCCCAGTTCTTTCAATGGGGATTTTTCATAGGCTTCCCTGGTGGCTCAGTGGTAAAGAATCTGCCTGTCAGTGCAGGAGATGCAGGTCTGATCCCTGGATCAGGAAGATCCCCTGGAGAAGGAAATAGCAACCCACTCCAGTATTCTTGCCTGGGGAATCCCATGGACAGAGGAAGCTGGTGGGCTACAGTCCATGGGGTCACAGTCAGATATGACTGAGCGACTAAACAACAAGTAGGAATTTATTGTGTTCTGCATAAAGCTGTAATGTTAGCAATGGCATTGGTTCATAGGCATGCAAACAAATTCTAATTCCCAGTAGGTCTCATTTCCAAAGCAGCAAGATGCATAATTTTAAATCATGCGTTTTGCTGTGATTATAAATCCCATTTTAGTATTACTTTAAATTATTTCTTATGAACAAGTCATTACTTTCAAAATTGGATTTGTTTGTTTTAGGTCTTTGCTACTTAGCTACTGGAGAAACTAGCAGTGTTGAACAGAGGACTAGGTACTTCCTAGAGTGGAGTGTATATTTCTATTGGAATAACATACATTCATAAGCAATTTACTATTAAACTTTTTAGATATTATGAAACAAAACCTCTCTTCTACTGCAAGGACAAGAAGGGACATAGCACAAAGTCTCATTTGCTTTTTAACGCCCTATTAACGATGTAGAGGAAAACTAAAATGCTACACCCATTTGATATTGAAAGCAAAAGAAGCTCTGGTTGAGATTCTATATTGTGTGGGTTGTTTTCCTAATCAGTTGTGTACTATACTCTTTGGAATGCAATGGCTTGGGCCAAAGATCCTGGCATTTAGAAATGTTTCACAAAATAATTGCAGATTATTAACAGATTACATTGTTTGACATCAGGTGTTGGACTCACATTAAAAAAAAGAGTTGCTTAAATCGTTTCTGAATATGCAAACTTCCAGCCAGAAAACCTTTTAATTAGTTCAAGCAGGGCCGTGGGTGTACCCCTGCCACCAAATCAGTCTTGTCTCTATTAACGTTTAATTTTAAAACAAGACTGAAACTTTCAGCCCAGCTGTACCTAAAAGAATTATTTTCCGATTATAAGAGAATTATTATCCTCATCACAAGGGCCCACTTCTTCAGGGTTAATAGAGCATGTTACATCCTCAAGATGCTTCCTAATCGGTGCTCAACATACTCCATTCAGAGGAGGTTGACATCATAGGAAGTTTAGAGAGGCAGAAATTTAGTCGCTGGGAGTAAATGACTAAACCACCATGAGCACTCAAAACACCCTAACTCTTGCTCCGTCCTGTTATACTATTTGTCCTCCCCATCAGCCCTTCCCACTGATTCCACTCGAAGCCTATAAATCAGCCCAGACCCTAGTCTTCCACTGTTGTCTGGGAAACGTATATTGTTTCTTTTCAGGAATTCAAGTCTCTCAAGGCTCCTGCATCTTCCTACTGACAAAGCATGTCTTAAGCTGCAAGGAACATGACTGTGATCCTACCAGGTAACTTCTGGAGTGGGGAACGCCTTCACTCTCATGGAGAGCCGGTAAGACCGCTTGCCAGCTACAGCCTCAAACACCCGCTGCTGTTGAGGCCTCATAGTGATGAATGCCTTGTCTTCGAAAGAAGAGAGAAATCCATTAGAAAAGATTATATGGAAACAAAACCGAACCAAAACCCCATTCAAGGAGGATGCAGCCAGGGAGTAAATGAACTGAATTACTGGTGGCTCAGATGGTAAAGAATCTGCTTCCTATGTGGGAGACCTGGGTTTGATCCCCGAGTTGGGAAGATCCTCTGGAGAAAGAAATGGCAATCCACTCCAGTATTCTTGCCTGGGAAATCCCATGGACAGAGGAGCCTGGTGGGCTACAGTCTATGGGGTTGCAAAGAGTCAGACACAACTGAGTGACTAACACACACGCTCAAGTACTGATCAGTGAATAAAACTATTCAGAAGCACCCAAACAAGTGAAATATTTGCAAAATCAAATGGCCCCTGGGACATAAAAGCCCAGTGGCAGGGCAACAGAAACCCCTTAAACATCTATATTATAACAAAAACATATAAAGTTATTTCTAAAAACCAAATCAACCTGGCCAATATGAGTGCCGTGGGAGAAAGTTGTTCTATGTGCTCCAGAACAACTACTTTGATATAAAACATCAACTGGAGCAAGTCAAAAGAATAGCAAAGGCACTGGTAGAGCTGTCCTCCAACTTCTGCTCCTTACAAGGTTATCTCGTCAATGGCAGAGATAAAATTAGGTTTTTAAGACTTCTGAAGAGGTTAAAGTATTTTCTTGACAGAATTTGCCTATTGGAATTAAACAATAATATCAAGGTTTCATGGGAATAAAATCAGGGATAAAAGAACATCAGTTCTAAGTAATTTATCACGGCATATTTTTCTCTAAATCAGTATGATCTCAGAAACTTCGTCCAGAAGTTAAAGGTAAAACTGATTGTATTTTTCTGGTTTGTTCATGTAAAGTGAAGTGAAGGTCGCTCAGTTGTGTCCAGCTCTTTGCAACCCCATGGACGGCAATACATGGACTGCAGCCCGCCAGGCTCCTCTGTCCATGGGATTCTCCAGGCAAGAATATTGGAAAGGGCTGCTATTCCCTTCTCCAGGTGATCTTCCTGATCCAGGACTGAACTTGGGCCTCCTGAATTACAAGCAGATTCTTTGCTGCCTGAGCCACCAGGGAAGCCCAATGCAACACTAAACAAATAACTTTGTATAGATTCTAATATGATCTAACTGACTTATTATCCACATTAAATTTGTAAGGGAAAGATACTTGACTCAGTGCAAAAGTATTACAGTTGAAGAACACTTAATGTGATTTGCACTTGGGCAGGGGGTCAGGGGAGACAAAGTTGTATTTTTCCATGACAGGCTACCTCCTATCCAAAAGAAAATTTACATGATTTATAGAACTGTACCTCCCCCCCACCCCCCCACCACCAAATATGCAGTGACTAGAAAGCAGGGAAGGGCTGCTTACCATATATATGCACCGAGGTGTTAACAGACTTGAGTGATAGCCCGCTTCTCACACGACAAGTGTAAAGCCCTTGGTCTTCCTTCCGCACTTTGTCAATAACAAGGATGCTGTAGAATACATTGTTGTGGGGATTGCGTTGGTCAATGCGTTGCCTTATCCTGGCTCTCTTATTTACCTAGAAAGAAAATGTATAACAGATGTAGAAGTAGTCATGGTTTGCGTGTAGAGTTAGAGCATTTCTAAAATGATTCCTACAATCTGTAATTTTCTGCTAAGAGGCAAACCCACTCAGAGCAAGCTGCTCAGAACCACAGCTCTGTCTAGACACGTTTCCAACACTTGCCATAGCACCCTGATTCAGCACTTCAGGTTCTTCAAATGGACTTTCACATGTACACTATCTTAACAGTTCCTCGCAACAAGCCAGTGAGATTGGGGGGTTTATTTTGCAGATAAAGAAATCAAAGCATCAAAACACTGACCAGTGTAGCCTGGGAACTTGGGTCTTCTGAGTACAAATTTGATTCTTCCCTCCAGCACCTCTCTAAGCAGTAACCTGTTCCATAGGCAGTGACGTTAGACACAAACTCAGGCAATGACTGTCTTTAGTATGTGGATTCATGGCAGGCTTTCTCCTAATAAATCACCATGTGAGTTTTTGGGGTTTTTTTTTTTTCTTCCTTCTAGAAATGAAAGATGATGAATCCTGGCTACATCTATTAGGGTTTAATGATCCATGTTTCATTATTTCACTATTTGAACAAGGCTTGCCAATTTCTGCTAAACCTCACGAAATGGGTTTGGGGACCTGCAAAGCCCTTGGCAAGTTTTAGCCAACAATCTAGGGGTGGGGTTGGTCCCATGTTTGCAGGCCTCGGGCTCAGCACCGTACCCTGGCCACAATGATCCACTCCTGGTTTTGCGAAGAGAGGTCACAGTGTCTTTTCCTTTCATTGTTAGCTCCTTTCTTTTTCTTACTTTTTTTTTCAAGCATTACATTTTATAATACATAATATGTTATTTCCTCCTCTCAGTTTGTCCCCATGAGGAGGCATGGAAAAAGACTCTGGAAGTTGGCCAGACTAGTCTCTGGGTCTTGACCTTAGCTCTCCCTCTGTGCCATGCTGGATAAATTCTACCTACCTGTTGGCACAGATGCGTTAAACAATTTTCTCCCTTCTTGGCAGCAACCATAGAGAAGATGTCAGTCATTGCCATCAAAAATAAGAGAATTGGTCTCTACGTGCCAGACTGAGGGACCTTCAGCAATTCTATTCGTGTTGATATTCCTTCTCCCTTCTTCCTTCAGCATCAATGGGTGGTAAAAATATGATTAAAAATGGGATGTTTTTATAGTCTCAAAAAATTTTCCTACTTTACCATGAAGAAATGTGGCAAATACCACCTTAACCATGGGACCAAGATGGCATCATATGCTGCCAGATATGACATTAAGAAGGACACAACATCACTTCTATTGCGTACCTGCCCAAAGTACATAGCCTGAGTCTAATAATTAGAAAAAAGACCAGAAAACCCCCCAAATAATGGGTATTCTATAAAATAACTGCTGTATTTCAAGGAAGAGAGGGCTTTCCTGGTGGCTCAGATGGTAAAGAGTCTGCCTGCAGTGCAAGAAACTTGGGTTTGATCCCTGAGTCAGGAAGATCCCCTGAAGAAGGAAATGGCAACCCACTGCAGTATTCTTGCCTGAAAAATCCCAAGGACAGAGGAGCCTGGTGGACTACAGTCCATGGGGTCACAAAGAGTCAGATACGATTGAGCAACTTTACTTCAAGGAAGAGAGGAAGAGAGGGAAGGGGTCCGTTAAAAATCAACACAACAAAAGAGATAAAAATACTGAGAGACTAGTCCAGATTAAAAGAAGACTAAGCAGAGACATTATTTTGTCAACAAAGGTCCGTCTAGTCAAGGCTATGGTTTTTCCTGTGATCATGTATGGATGTGAGAGCTGGACTGTGAAGAAAGCTGAGAGCCGAAGAAGATGCTTTTGAACTGTGGTGTTGGAGAAGACTCTTGAGAGTCCCTTGGACTGCAAGGAGATCCAACCAGTCCATTCTGAAAGAGATCAGTCCTGGGTGTTCTTTGGAAGGAATGATGTTAAAGCTGAAACTCCAGTACTTTGGTCACCTCATGCGAAGAGTTGACTCATTGGAAAAGACTCTGATGCTGGGAAGGATTGGGGGCAGGAGGAAAAGGGGACGAAAGAGGATGAGATGGCTGGATGGTATCACCGACTCGATGGACATGGGTTTGAGTGAACTCCGGGAATTGGTGATGGACAGGGAGGCCTGGCGTGCTGCAATTCATGGGGTTGCAAAGAGTTGGACACGACTGAGCGACTGAACTGAACTGACATCCAAATGGCAAGAAACGATTCTAGATTAGAAATTTTGTGCTTGTTGCTGCTTTTCTTCCCACATTTGGTAACATCTTCATTGTTTCTGCTTTGGTATCCTAAAACTGCCTCTGGGTTTTACAACAGTCTTGTCAGCAGCCACAGGCTATTTAAGTCAAAATGAAACAGAGTTAACAACTTAGCTCTTTAGTCTCACAAACCACATTCCCCAGGCTATTAGGCATATGTCATGATGTGGAATGTACTAGACCACTTCCATCACAGAAAGGTCTATTGAACAGGGCCACTTTCAAAGTTATGGACATTCAACAGATGTATCACCATAGTCTTACAGCCGCAACACTAAAAGGATAAAAACACTAAAAGGATAAAAAATTCCTTCCCTCCTTACATGTATTAAGAATATATGGCTTCTAGCAAAACCCAGAACATATTGCCACAAGTTGCAGCAATCTTATTTCAACCATTTTCTCGAAAATACCTTATGACTGATGAGTCTTTAATACGTCTCTATGGGGTCTTTGTGATACCTTTTGTTGCCAGTTTATTCTGTTTTCCTAGCAAGGAGTGTGTATATTGTACAGCACAGGGAATATAGCCCAGTATTTTGTAATAACTGTAAAGAGAGCATAATCTATAAAAATTCTGCATCAGTATGTTGCATACCTGAAGCTAAATTAACATTGTAATTCAGTTGCACCTCAATTAAATAAAACAGTGGCTGGGGACTGCCGCACTCATTTTAATTCTACATACGCCATCTAATACATGTTATGTAATGTATACATAATTTAATCATAAGCTAACTTTGGACTGGGCCACCTGAATGATGTAACCAACGGTTTACCTGGGATCTAAACCATAAATCATACCGACACATAAAAAATGGTGCTGGACTCACTGCCGGACGATTCTCAACAGTTTATCAGATTCCCCCTGTATACATGTTTAAAACAAAGATTGTTTGCAAGGATGTTTAATTTGAACAAGGGAACCCAACTCAGGCTTCATTCTTTTCATTTTTCTGAAAGACAGGATCACTCCTTTGTCCCTTAACAAACGGAATATTCGGTGGCTGGGTTGCATTATCTTTCCCAAACATGCTCCAATCAGGTGCCTGCCTGTCTGCCAGTCTCTTCAATTAATGCGCCGACAAAAAACTTTTTGCTGTTGTTGTTACAAAAGATAGCCCCTGCCTGGCACGTTGAGATAAATTTCTTTCTCATCTCTAAATCCTAGAGACTCGTTTCCAAGGATGAAACAATTCCCTTTCCCACTCAGAATCGTGCAATAGAAATACCAGCCTATACACTTCCAAACAAAACCTCCAGACATCAAAAGACGGTATCTCTGCAGATCATACTCACAACACGTCAGGGAAGAGAAGCACCCGAACCAAACCCAAAGCTCCTTTACTGACTCTGCCAGAGGCATCAGAATATTCTGTTTTTTCTCCCTCACTTCAAAAACTCAGTTTAGCATCTCACTTGCAAAAACTAAATACTGTCCTATAGAAGAAATAGAAAAGGAGGTCACTCACTTCTCCAGGGTATCTCCAGGTCATGGCAACTCTGGTGTTCAATGGGGTGGTAGCTGTGCAGTTGAGGGTGAGCCTGTGGCCTCTCAGTAGTTTGACTGGGCTTGGTGTGCTTATCCAGACGTCTGTGATTATGTTGGCTGCAAGCATTAAGAAGTCACGTTTAAAAAAAAAAATTCAATGTTTCATTAAGCAGATAAACCCTTGAGCATCCCGGTGTATGTTCATGCTTCCAGAATATCACTTACTTTGCCGAATTATAAGATAGTTTAACTTGTACAAATATCCGTTCACTGCGTCTCGCAGGTCAAAAGCCCCACTTCTCTGTAGGATGCTTTATGTATTATAAAACCTCTCCTACTGTCCCAGATTATTCTTTTTTCATCGGAGATCAGAGTATCAGATGGAAACTGGAAAAGGAAGAAATGTGTGTTCACAAAATCGTATTAATGCTATGGTGAGAGCTTCACTCATAGTTTGTAATTTTTGAAATATAAGTTTTATCTCAAATGAAAATAGTGCAGGTAGAAACTCCAGGTTGTCATAACTGGTTCTTTAGTTTTCTTTGCATGTAACAAATGATACATTAACCATGATAAATTATTATCAACAACATAATTTGTTATTAGTCTTAGCAGCAAGCGGCACCCACCTAGGGTATACCTAGTTGTCGTTTGTCAGAATTCTAGCAGGACCCTGTGTCTCTTCAAGCCTCTGGGAGTCTCTGTAACAAACTGGCCTGATGCTCAACAGGAAAATGAATTAGGAATTTTTTTTCCACTAGGGCTGCCTGGTTATCTTCTTGGTCTCATCACCGGGAGCTCTTAACAAGCCAAACCTTGTCATCTCATTTTACGTGACTGATTAAGGAGCTGGCTATCTTAAAAGGACTGTGCATCACTGGTGGTCCGCCAGGATTCACAGCATTAACTTGGCACTCTTCGGGGTTATTATCACTCTGGGGAAACTGAGGGTACTGACTCTGCACCGGGGAGGGCAACTCCCAGATGCTGCAGCTCCTGAGAGCAAAGAGAGCTGAAAAAGGATGTGAGGCCAGAGACAGCCAGGAATGAAGTGCTTGCGAATTCCTAAAAGTATTGCTAAACAGCGAGTCCAAACAGAAGAAAAGAACCCACTGTTTGATTCTCCCCTAATGCCTTTTCCTGCACACCAGAGAGTTAAAGCCTCTACTTTGAGGAAAAGGTCACTGCTCCATAGAGCTGCTGCCGCTGCGTCGCTTCAGTAGTGTCCGACTCTGCGCGACACCATAGACGGCAGCCCACCAGGCTCCTCCGTCCCTGGGATTCTCCAGGCAAGAACACTGGAGTGGGTTGCCATTTCCTTCTCCAATGCATGAAAGTGAAGTTGCTCAGTCGTGTCCTACTCCTAGAGACCCCACGGACTACAGCCTACCAGGCTCCTCCATCCATGGGGTTTTCAGGCAAGAGTACTGGAGTGGAGTGCCATTGCCTTCTCCAGCTTCATAGAGCAGCAGAGCCAAATTCCCTGATGCCAGATTGTCAGCCAATTTCAGAGGCAATGGTCTGATGACTACCATTATTTATCCCCAGTTGGAAAAGGGGAGGGGGGGATCAGACTGCCTTCTCACAACAGATTATAAAGATTCATAGCATTAACGGAGAAGGCAATGGCTCCCCACTCCAGTACTCTTGCCTGAAAACCCCATGGATGGAGGAGCCTGGTGGTCTGCCATCTATGGGGTCGCAAAGAGTCAGACATGACTGAAGTGGCTTAGCAGCAGCACTAACTGCCATAAAGAAGCTCAAGTCTTCTCTGTCTTCTTTTTAAAAGTGCACACCACCTTACACCACTCTACCCATCGATCCACAAGTATACTGCTTGTGGAAGGAGCGAATCGGACTGGGATGTGTGACCTGATGGCAGAGATTTCTGTTTCAAAAGCACTAGCTGCCTCTCTCAGTGAGTGGATGTCCACCCTGGTGCATATCCCCAGAGCCTTACGTGGGTTTGAGATAAACTGCATCCTGTTTATGAAGAACTGAAGCAATTAAAGGATGCATTTCATGTTTTAGTACATTAGGAGGCTACTTGTAAACTTGGGAATGCTCTGCATTCCCTGGCAGGGGGATTGGGAGGGTGGGGAGGAGAAAGAACCTTCTTTTCTAACTTGATGCAAACTATTAAAAGGAAAATCTCAGAAAAATTTACACACAGGATTGAAATCTATCAATGCTCGAAAACATGAGACATGCTTTAAAAACATGAGAAAACAAGTATGTGCTGAATCTAAAACAAAGGTTGGCTGATGGACTTTCTCTGCACCACCAAAAAATACATTCAGTGTTCCTCTGAAGTGAGTTTCTTACTCCCGTCCATCCACGGCTGCCACTAGTTGTGGTCCACTAACAAAGCCACGTTATGTCTAGCTGACAAGAGCTACAACAGCAAAAGCCTACAAAGCTCATCAGCTGCGGCGATCGCTGTATGTGTCCTAAAGGGGCAGGAAGACGGGCAGCCTTGCAAGACAGCAGGGCACAGGGAGCTGTCACCAGCTGACCAGGGTTCTACTGAAGCAGGCAGGGGAAAAAGGAGAGGGACAGGGCAGCAAATTAGAAAAAGAGGGACCGGAAGAGAAGAGGAAGGGAAAGACCTTATGGTAATGTCATGTCAGCGTAATATTTTGAATACATATATATGTATTCAAAATACATAGAATACATAGAATATAGAATACATAGAATATTTTGGATACATATATATGATATACCAAAATCCTTGTTAGAATTTTATGCTTCTCTCACTCGCTTTTCTTTTGTATCATAGAGCTAGGTGAGAAAACAGAGAAAATAAGCTTTCCTTCCCGAAATGCTTGCAGGTGAGAATTTGGGAAAATTACTCAGACAGACAAGCAACCTGCATCAGGGCCAGAAGGCAAGGGGCTTACATGAAATGAGAAGTTTCATATCCCCATGGTTTGCTCCATATTCATCACAGAGCAATTATCATCTTGGACTAAGGGGAGTAATGCCAGGCTCTTGAAAACATCACTTGATAATACATTGATTACTGGGCATTAAACTGTTAGATATGTAACACGGATAGTAACCTGTGAATGGGCTTGCCTGTGCCAGGCAAGGTCCTAAGTGTCTTCCAAGCACAACACATAGCCTTCCTGACAGTCAGGTGAAGGAGTACTCCTTTAACTCTCCCATCTCTCCAATGAGGACACTGCTGTGGGGGAAAGTCTCATAACTTGCCGGTCTATCTGGCAGGTAAATGGACAGGGAGGGGAGGAAGAATCCAGACTGTATGATCCCAGCCTCTGCTCTGAACCACTCTGGTCCTCCTCCTACACAAACAAAACCATCAGCAAAGGATGGAGGAGACGGGAGCAGAACATGGAACATGGGCTAAAATGCTCCATGTGGCCCCAAAAGCCCCTCACTCCCTGGGAACCTCAGTTTTTTTCTTCCACCGACTGAGTTTGACTCCTCTGGGGTTTCTTCCTGGTGTACCACGATTTTATATTTCCTGGCAATGGTACCCAGTGTGATAGAAGCCATGACCTGTCACTGATGGACTGTACTGAAGATGTAACGCCACAATGTAGCAGAGTGAATGCAAGGCATGAAGACAGGGAGATGCCTTATCACATTTCAGGATTCAGGGTCAATAGGTGATACTGAAAATCACTCTGGATTCTTCCAATTTGACTACCGTCACCACCTGAGTCCCAACCTCCATGTGATGGGCAGTGCAGGAGATGCCTTAGACAGTGTTCATTTTTCCTAAGCTCTAAGCACCCAGGATTCACTGCAGTTTTCCATTTGGGGAGTTTTTATCTAACTCTCAGACTTAGCACTACCCCTAAAGTAACCAGCTGAAATACCTGGCTTGGCACATTTTAGAGATTTTGTCTTTATTAGATTTTACTTGAAATCATTCTCCTTCTCTTCACACACAATTTACAACATAATGTGAAGAAAACCCTCACTTAGAGTTTTTTATTTCCCCTAAGAGGTTAAGTTTAGATGCTCAGCAAAAGATAAGCCTTTTGTTATCAAGGACTTCCCAGCTCAGACCAAAGCAACAGTTCTCAGATGCCTGGAGAGGCAGGTATCCTGCCTGGCAGTTCTGCCTTCAGCTAAAACCTGGATAATTAATTTGTATATGCCATAGAAATGGTTTTTCTGACATTTACAGACGTTTGAATTTGTGGCAACGCATATAAATTTTCATGATTTTGGTTCTTCTGGGATTCACATAGATTTATGCCCAGAACGTTATCCTTTTATTCCATTTAAATATACACACACGAGTATAACATCTAGCACTCAGACTTCTGAGTAAAAAGCTGTTATAGAAAGGTATGTCAGCAAACTATTCTAGAGACAGAAAATAACTCACAATACATTCTGCTCACTTGCAGTGAAGAGCAGGTGAGAGAAGTTTTACCTTTTTTAAAGTAACATTGATGCTGGGAGACGAGACCCGGCAGGGGATGACCACCTTCTTCCCTTCAGTCATCTTTATAACCTTAGGGATTTCACTGTGCGAGTCTATGAAAGGTCTACCTGGATCTGAATGAGAAGAAAATGAAAGCACACACACATAAATGACTGTACGATGAACACCCAGACACTGAAGCTGGCAAGGCGACGTGGGGACCACCATACGCCTTCCCATTCATGTAACGCCCATACATCCATATTCTTCTCTCTCACCCGGCCCTCCGTGTTTCTGCGCAGATACAGAATGCTTCTCTAAGGAAAACGAATTCTTATTCAGGTCTCGTCCTTCAATCAGCAGACACCCCCCATCCCCGGTCCAGTCCCTACTTTGCAAATTGTGACCTGGGGGATGGGATGAGGAGTGTTTAGGTCATTCAGACAAATAGCCGTGAAAAGTGCAGAGTGAGAGTAAGGTGAATATTCTGCATAAACGCCTTCCCACAGCTTTGCAAAGGGCCTCAGGAAGCGCCCTCCAGAGCTTTTGTCAGAAGTCAGAGGGGGCGGGTGCACAGGTCCACAGTCTTAGGAGCACAAATGACGTCGGAGAGTAGAGGACCAAGGTGTCAGGTTGGAGAGAGGATTTCCATTTGAATGACAGAAACACGCCTCCACCGCTTTCCGCAGCTTAAAGGCCGACTAGTAAACTGAGAAGGTCTGAACTACTTCGGGGGAGGGGGGAGGGGGAAGGCTGGAGAGGCAGGGTGAACGCTGCATGTATTTCACAAGCACGTGTGTCCAGGTCTTTAGCCCGCAATGCACGCGAGTGCACGCGCACGTGAAGAGACCTGGAAAGGGCTTTACCTGATCACCAAGAGATCACCTTTAAAAGCGTGGCACTGTCAGCTACAAATCGGCCTTGCCTTTTACCTCTACAAGGATTAAATCAGGCGCCTCTGCAGGGCTGACCTTCAACACCCTCTGGAGGGAGCTCAAGGTGGGCAGCAGGAATGAGGCGCTCTGGGAAAAATGGGCAGAGTCAGTCTTCAGACAGTGAGCCGTGCTCAGGAGATGACTTTATGAGCCCAACTCTTGCATCTCTTCATATCTGAAAAAGCACTAAGATCCTTCCTGGTGACATCTGCTCAAGACAAGCAGAAATCTTCTGCAAAAAATAATAAATGCTTGATTGCACGTACTTACCCTTCACCAAAATCACATATATGTTGACCTTCCCCACCCCGCTCCGGCCTCCCTGGAGCAGTTTCTCAGCTATCTGAGATGCTATCTCCCAAGCTATAGTCCTTACTTCGCCCCCAGTAAAACTTAACTCACGACTCTCACATTATGATTTTTTTTTCCAGTCGACAGCATTTTGTCCACCTCAGAGGTCAGAAGGACTCAAACCACTTGCTGGGCGTCCCTGCAGTTCCTGTAGGGATAGGACTGAACATTCTTTCAGAAATTCTCTCGTAGTCCACCTCGCCCTTGGAATCCCCTGACAGCAATCTCTTCAGGAAACACGGCTCTTAGCTTCTCCAGCCCTCCCTGCCCAGATGGAAAGAAGCCCTGTGCAGACTCTTCCCCGGGCCCCCACCTGCTCGCCGTTCAGAATCATCCTGGATGCTGAACAGAGAATGAAGGGAGAAAAAACGGGCACGATGGGGGCCACGGCTGCCTGGACTGATTGGGGGCTGCAGACATTGTTATGAACTGTGTCTCCCCGGCCCCCCGCGCCCTCCCCAACACAAATAATATGTTCTAACCCCAGCACTGCAGAATGTGATCTCACTAGGGTCAAACAGAGTTACCGCAAGTAGAGTTACTTCAGTTAAGCAGGGTGGGGCCCTAGTCCAATAGGCCTGGCGTCCATATAAGATGATGGCCACGTGAGGAAGGACATCCAGGGAGAACGCATCCGGAGACAAAGCAGAGACAGAGCAATGCAGTTGGAGGTCAAGGCCACCAAGGGTTGCCAGCTCCCCTCAGAAGGTAAGGAGAGGCAAACGGGGGCTCCCTACAGGCTTCAGGGGGGCATGGCCCTGCCGCCACCTCGAGTGTCTAGAATGTGAAATGATAAAGTTCTGTAGTTTTAGCATACACACACCCACACCCACTCCACCACCACCAAAAAAGGGACCTTGCTGTAGCCCGCTGAAGGTGGCGGTGTGTGACATACAACAGAGGGGGCCCTAGAGGGACCCAATCAATACAGCCCATCTTGGATGATCAGAAACCCCTGAAAGATCCCTCCTGGTCTCCTGGGAAGCCTTCCTGGGCCAGCCCTTCCTGCTTCCCATCCCAGCCCACCTCAGGGGCTTTGCCAGCAGCCCAGAACTCTCCTGTTATAGCACCTAACACATGACTTCCCTGGGTACACGTGGGATGACTTCTTAGGAGAGGAGACAGACGGTATTCATCTCTGCCGCATATGAAATGAATGACTGAGCCAGTGAACAGACTACTCTCCAACCCTGTCATTTTACAGATGAGAAAAGAGAGGCGTGAACAGGCACAGAGAGCTGTCTTGATGCGAACAGAAACCCCAGAGGCCAGTTTCTTCTGAACTCCAGCCCAAGGATCCTTCCCTGCCCCACCTCCCCTCATAGAGCCCGCTTCCTCGTCAGAGGAAGCACTGTTGTTGGCAGTTGTTTTTCAGAGACAGGCTGATTGTCACAGTTCTCTGGGGCAAGTATGTGCGATGTCACACAGTCTGGAATTCCCAGATGAGGATGCTCATTGAGGATCAGGGCTGGAGTGGGGGTGCCTTTGAGATGGCCTCAGGACAAGGCTCAGAGTTGGGGGGAGTGAGGGGGACAACAGATTGTGGTTAAGACCGTACATGTTAGGAGAATTTAGGGCTGACTAGTGACCCACTCCAGTATTCTTGGGCTTCCCTTGTGACTCAGCTGGTAAAGAATCTGCCTGCAATGAGGGAGACCTGGGTTCGATCCCTGGGTTGGGAAGATCCACTGGAGAAGGGAACAGCTACCCAGTCCAGTATTTCAGCCTGGAGAATTACATGGACTGGACAGTCCATGGGGTCGCAAAGAGTCGGACACGACTGAGTGACTTTCACTTCACTTCAGTGGTTAGGACTTGTACTTTCACTGCTGTTGAGGGTGCAAGTTCAAACCCTGGTCCAGGAAAGATGAGCAGCGAGCGTGACCACACACACAAAAGCACTTCACAGCCAGGGTTTGAATCCTAGCTCTGGCCCTTACTAGCAGTGAAAGAAAGTGAAGAAAGGGAAGTTGCTCAGTCGTGCCCGACTCTTTGCGACCCCATGGATAGTAGCCTGCACCAAGCTCCTCCGTCCATGGGATTTTCAAGGCAAGAGTACTGGAGTGCGTTGCCATTTCCTTCTCCAGGGAATCTTCCCAACTCAGGGATCAAACCCAGGTCCCTCACATTGTAGACAGACGCTTTACCATCTGAGCCACGTGGCCAAAGCATTTCACCAATTCCATCCCTCATTTGTAATACCTATCTCGAGAGTGACATGAATTCACACATATAAAATGTTCAGAATGGTACCTGGCAGATGTGTGTGTGTTAGCCATTAATTTTCTTATTATGAGAAATTTGAACTTGAGAAAGGGGGGTTAGACTATATGAAAATCATAAATTATACTCAAGATCTAAACTACAGAAAGTACAAATTTATATTCATATAATGGCATAAAAAAAGGCAAAACAAATATACTAAAATGTGAGCCATGATTCCCTTTGAGTATTATGAGTTGTTATTATTTTCTTTGTGACCCCACGGACTGTAGCCTGCCAGGCTACTCTGTCCATGGGATTTCCCAGGCAAGAACACTGGAGTGGGTTGCCATTTCCTCCTCCAGGGGATCTTCCCAACCCAGGGATCGAATCTGAGTCTCCTGTGTTTCCTGCATTGCAGGCAGATTCTTTACCATTGAGTCACCAGAAAAGCCCTTCTGTTTTTGTCAGATTTTCTAGAAGAAGCATGTATGATTTTACAATAACATTTTAAACTGTTGCATGTAAGTCTCAATGTCTAAAGCATTTTTACTCGAGGAAAACTATAAATTTTGCATGTGATTTACATCAGTTTTGTCCAGTATACTAGAAGGAGGCATTAACTATCACATTAATAGTTTTATGTCTATTAGGAAGGCTCAGTGAGTGTAGTAGCATCTGTAGAGAGGAAGAGTTAATTATACGGAGACAAAGATTCACTTATCAGCACAAAATTCCTCCCCTGAATAAAACTGCTGAGCTGGACATCCAGGCAGGACTACTGGGATTCGATCAATTCCTTTCCTTCCTCCTGTGAGTCTATATTTTTATCTCCTTTGTGAGTCCCAAGGTAAACACAAACACCAGGAAATGGTTTAACTCATGTAACTAAATTGTAAATCGTCCATATTTAGTTTACTGTCTCCTTAAACAACCATTTTCAACAAAGGACACTGGCATAAAATGTTCCTGAGGAAACAGTAAACCTTGGTGTAGTCATTTTTAGTCTAACGAATGCCAGTCCCACAAGAAAACAAAAACAGCTAATGCAGCATGCCTTTGAACTTCATCTCGCCCTCGTTCACTCTGGATCCCTCGAACACCTGAATTTCATGATATCTATTGGCCTTTAAAAGTCAATGTCAATTTTAGCACTGGGCCCACTGTTCAAAAAATATCAGAACTTCAATGATTGGTGTCCATCCCAGCATAATTCAAAACGCACCATTTGTAGCATAGTTAATAGTGGCATTATAAATCCACTGTGTTTACAAATGAACTTACGCCTACAGATACACACACACTATTCTCCAGGCTTATTAATAGTATATTTCCTCTGCAATTTGCTTCAAGGAAGGGCTAAGAATGAATTGCCTGACATATTATAATACAAACATTTTTTGTTTTGTATGACCACAGATACAGAAGAGGTCACGGTTCCATTAATATCACCAGTAAAACCACTTACTACTCCCATAGGACACATTTGTCTTCGTCACAGAATTAAAAACGACTTCTAAACCCAGCCAGCGCTGTGGAGTGGTTTCCTGAGACCAAAGTGGCTGGTTGTTGAAAGAGTGAGGAAGAGCTGCTCCGGAGACCGCCGGTGTACCCGTGGTGCAGACACACTGTCACCAGGGACTCAGGCCACACCCAGAGGCAGGGAGGTCACACCACCCTCCCCTCTCTGAACTCTTAGAACTTAAAGCGTGACAGGAAACTGGCCAGAATGAGGAGTAGGTGGGCTGTCATCTTTCAGGACAACGGGCAGACTTGGGCACAGGGGAAGATCAAACAGGGACCCTTGCTCAAGGTGGTATTATACCTACTTTTTCAATGTGTTTTTTCCTTTTGAAATCTGTAATCACTCTGGCATATCAGGGCACACAGACATAGAGGTCCCAGCATGGCAGGCTTCATGCCACTCTGTTTCCCAAGGGCATTACCTAAGAGCTCTTCTATGGATTGTGGAGCAAGTGAATGGCCAAGGATTTTAGGGGGTTTTTCAGACTGAAGAGGAGTTCAAGAGTAAACATCTTATTTCCGAGTACTTGTTCATTCCCATGATTTTCATAAACTTTTTCTTGATTTCCTTTCCCTTTAATTTCATTTACCTTAACTCTTAAATCCTGGTCATGAGGATTCCTAATTATTTTCAAGGAGGATGTGATTTTAATTTATTGAGGATGAAGTGAAGAGGATAAGAAGGTAATTAACCAACAGCATGAAAAGGATCCTATTTAGAAATGAGAGTTTTCACATCGCACTTTTGACTTTAGTTGCCCACCAAAGCTTTTGAGAATTCAAAACAGCTTTGGAGCAACCACAAGAAAGTTGAAATAGCTATAGATAAATAGCTATTGTTGTTCAGTTGCTAAATATTGGATAAAATGACTAAAACAAAAAAATTGCTAGAGATAAAGAGGGCATTTTGTAATAATGATAGCATCCAGCAGGAAGATAATTATATATGAAGATACAATAATTATAAATATATATGCAACTAGCAACAGCACACCAAAATACAGGGAGGAAAAACTAACAGGATTGAAGAACAGAAAATTCAACAATAATAGATGAAGATTTCAATACCTTACTTTCAATAATGGACATAACAACTAGAGAGATGGCTGAAAAGGAAATAAAGAACTTGAATAACACAGATAGCCAACTAGACCTAACAGACATAAACAGAACCCATCACAGCAGGGTACACACTCTTCTCAAATGCGCACAGAACATTCTCCAGGATAAACTACACACTAGGCCATAAAATAAACTTCAGTAAATTTAAAAGGATAGCAATAATACAAAGTATGTTCTTTGACTACAGTGGAATGAAATTAGAAAGCAGTAAGTGAAAGAAACTTGTTGTTCAGGCACTAAGTCATGTCCAAAAAACCAGTAGAAAAAAATTCACAAATCCAAAAGCTAGTTCTTTGAAAAAATAAACACAACTGACAAACCTTTTGACAGACAAGCCAAGAAAAGAGAAGGAAAGACAAATTAATAAGATCAGAAAAGAAACAGTAGATATTACTATCGACACTACTAAAATAAAAAGAATTATCCCTGTATCTGTGGTCATGCAAATTATAATTGCATGCCAGTAAATTAGATAACAGATGAAACAAACAGGTTCCTAGAAAGACATAAACTACTGAAACTAACTCAAAAGAAACAGACAAACTGAATATACCTATAAGAAAAGAGACTGCACCAGTCATCAAAATACTGCCCAGAAAGAAAAACTCAGGCCCAGAAAACAAGTGAATTCTACCAGATAGCTAAAGAATGAACACCAATTCTTCACAAATTTTTCTAAAAGGACAAAAGGCAAAACTTTGCAATTCATTCTATGAAGCCAGTGCTACCCAGATACCAAAACCAAAGACATCACAAAGGAAAAGCAGGCCATGTTTTTTATGAATGTGGATGC
>SJYC01105392.1:0-40156 GCA_006408675.1 Madoqua kirkii
ACAAGTGAATTCTACCAGATAGCTAAAGAATGAACACCAATTCTTCACAAATTTTTCTAAAAGGACAAAAGGCAAAACTTTGCAATTCATTCTATGAAGCCAGTGCTACCCAGATACCAAAACCAAAGACATCACAAAGGAAAAGCAGGTCCATGTTTTTTGTGAATGTGGATGCAAAAACAGCTCAGTTTCCAGCAAACCCAATACCTATAAGAGAATTACGCACCTGACAGAGTGGGTGTTCCAGGAACCCAAGACCGATTTAACACCCAATAAGCAGTCAATGTCATTAATATACAATATCAATGGAATAAGAAACAAAAATCTCAGGATCCTTTCATTAGGTACAGGAAAAGCATTTGACAAAATCCAAACCCTTATGGAAGACAGTATGGAGATTCCTTAAAAAACTAGGAATAAAATCACCATAGGACCCAACAATCCCACTTTTAGGCATATACCCTGAGGAAACCAAAATTGAAAAAGACGCATGTACCCCAATGTTCACTGCAGCACTATTTACAATATCTAGAACATGGAAGCAACCTAGATGTCCACTGATAGATGAATGGATAAAGAAGTTGTGATACATATATACAATGGACTATTACTTAGCCATAAAAGGGAACACATTTGAGTCAGTTCTAAAGAGGTGGATGAACCTAGAGCCTATTATACAGAGTGAAGTTAGTCAAAAAGAGAAAGATAAATATCGTATGCTAACGCATATATATATGGAATCTAGAAAGATAGTACCAAAGAATTTATTTGCAGGGCAGCAATGGAGAAACAGACATAGAGAAGAGACTTATGGACATAGGAAGAGGGGAGGAGAGGGTGAGATGTATGGAGAGCGTCACATGGAAGCTTACATTACCATATGTAAAATAGATAACCAATGGGAATTTGCTGTATGTCTCAGGGAACTCAAACAGGGTCTTTGTACCAACCTAGAGGGGTGGGATGGGGAGGGAGATGGGAAGGAGGTTCAAGAGGCAGAGGACATATGTATACCTATGGCTGATTCATGTTGAAGTTTGACAGAAAAAAATTCTGTAAAGCAATTATCTTTTAATTAAAAAACAAATTTAAAAAAATCCAAACCCCTTTCACAACAAAACACTTACACACACACACTCAAAAAACTAGGAATAGAAGGGCATTTCCTCAATCTGATATACAAAAAAAAACTTAACAGCTAACAACACTCTTAATAGTAAAATACTGGATGCTTTCCCCCTAAGATTAGGAACAAGACAAGGTTATCCACTCTTACCACTTCTGTTCAGCACTGTACTAGGGTTTCAGTGGTTATTATGAATAATGCTACAATAAACATTCCAACTAGAGCAATTCAGCAAGAAAAAGAAATAAAAGGCATCCAGATTTGAAAGGAAGAAATTTTCTATTTTCAAATGACATGATCTTATATATTGAAAATCCTAAGGAGTCCACTAAAAAAAAACAAACTATTAATTGAAACTAGTAAATGAGTTCAGCAAGATTTCAGGATTCAAGATCAATATGCAAAAGTATTATAATTTCTATGTACTTTCAATGAACAATCTGAAAATGAAATTAAAAAGTTTTATTTATAACAGCATCAAAACAGAATAAAACACTCAGGAATATATTTAACAAAAGAAGTGTGAAGCTTATATTTTGCAAACCACAAAAACACTGTGAAAAGAAATGAAATAAATAAATGGAAATACCACCTATGTTCATGAATTGGAAGACTTAATATTGTTAAGATGGCAGGGCTCCTCAAATTGATCTGTGGATTCATTGCAATCCCTATCAGAATGCTGGATGACTTCTTAGTAGAAACTGACAGGCTGATGCTAAAATTTACAATTGAAAGGGACCCAGAAGAGCCAAAACAACCTTGAGAAAGAACAAAGTCGGAGGACTCACACTTTTCAATTTCAAAAGTTACTACTAAAACTCTAAACAACCATGATTAAGACAGTGTGGTACTGGCAATAAGGACGGACAAACAGATCAATGAAGCAGAACTCAGAGTTCATAAATAAGCCCTTGAGTCCATGTCTGTTGCTTTTCAACCAGGCTGCCAAGCCATTCAACGGGGAAAGATTAGTCTTTTCAACAAATGATGCTGGAGCAACTCTACACACAAAAGAACAGAGGACCTTTACATCAAACCATACGTAAATACAAACTCAAAATGTATCAAAGGCCTAAATTTAAGAGTTAAAACTATACAACTTTTAGAAGAAACCATAGAGGTAAATCTGCATGATCTCAGATTTGACACTGGATTCTTATACATGATATCAGCAACAAAATAGTATAGATCAATTGGACTTCCTCAAAAGTTAAAACTTTTGTGCTTCAAAGAATACTATCAAGCAAGTGAAAAAAGAATGCACAGAATGAGAGAAAATATTTGCAAAGTATTTATTTCTGATAAAGGATTTGTATCTAGAATATAGAAATATTTATATATCTAGAATATATTAGAATCTGAATATACAGAAGCTGCCTGTGATGTGGGAGACACAAGAGACTCAAGTTTGATCCCTGGGTGTGGAAGATCCCCTATGGAAGGAAATGACACCCATTCCAGTATTCTTGCCTGGAGAATCACATGGACAAAGGAGCCTGGGTGGCTACAGTCCAGTGAGTAGCAAAGAGTCAGACAGGACTAAGCAATTAAGCACAGCACATCTTAACACTGATACCTCTAAATTTTATGTCTAGAACATAAAAATATTTTTATAATACATATTTAGAATATATAACTACATAAAATATATTAATATATAATCTAATAAAAAATTGAAGAACTGTTACAACTTGGTAACAAATAATGCAATTAAAAAATGGAAAAGAGATCTGAAAAGACATTTCTTCAAAGAAGAGGTACAAATAATCAAGAAGCGCATGAAAAGATGCTCAGCATCATGAGCCATCAGAGAAATGCACACACCAAATCCAAATGAGATACTGCCTCAAATCCACTAGGACGGTGATGAAAAGACAGGGTAACAAATATTGGCAAGAGCTTGGAGAAACTGGAACTCTCATATGCTGCTTGTGGGAACATAAGATAGCCACTTTGGAACACAGTCTGGCAGTTCTTCAAATGGTTAAAGGTACGATTATGCTTACATATGACCTGGTACTTCCTCCCTTAGGTATGTACCCTAGAGGATGAAAACTTGATCCACAAAGAACTAGCTATGACTGTTCACTGCAGCATTATCCATAACAGCCCAGAGATGGAAACAATCCCTGTGTCCATCTACCGGTAAATGGATGGCTAAAATGTGGGAGACCCATACAATACAGTGGAATATTATTTGGCGATTAAAAAGAAATGAATTGCTTATACTTAGTACAACACGAATGAACCCTGACATATTATGCTGAGTGCAAGAAGACAGCACATACTTATACATTTAATAATAAAATGCCACATATTCTATTATTCTCTTTATATGAAATACCCAGAAAAGGCAAATCTACAGGGACTGAAAGTAGATTAGTGTTTGCTTAGGGCGGGGAGGTCTAGAAGGGTAAAGGGTGGCAGCCAAAAGGTACAGAGATTCTTTCTGAGATAACGCAGGGCTCTGAAACTGACTGTCGTGACGGTTGCATACGTCTGTCTATGTGCTAAAGACCATTTTTGTTGTTCAGCGCTCCATCATGTCCGGCTCTGTGCGACCCCCATGGACTGCAGCACACCAGGCTTCCCTGTCCTTCATTATTTCCCAGAGTTTGCTCAAACTCATGTCCATGGAGTCGGTGATACCATCCAACCATCTCATCCTGTGTTGCCCTTTTCTCCTCCTGCTCTCAATCTTTCTCAGCATCAGCATCTTTTGCATTAAATTATATAATTTAAATGGGTGAATTTTATGGTATATGAATATCTCAAAGCACTTATTTTGAAAGAGAACAGAACTCTGGGGTCTATCTCAGGAATGGTGACCCCCTGTTTTCTGAGCTGGAATTGTAACTGGAGATCATTCAGTGCCGACTACTTTATCTTATAGAGTCCCTCCAACCTTTCTCTCCCACTCCTCTTTGCATTTGAGGAAGCCACTCACAAAAAACTTTCTCCCATGACAAAACCATCCTGACTATAAATACCTAGTTTGGTTCCCACTTGGCAGTCCCAGGTCTGTGGGGAACATAGTGAGACATCTCTGTCTTCCTTCAGCCAGGAGGTTCCTTGACCGATGTATCTATTCAAGTCCACACTATTCAAGTATCTATTCAAGTATTTCCTAGTGAGTCATGCTGGTTATCCAAGTGAACAAGTAAAACCTCAGCTGTAATTCACTACCCACCCAGATTCAAAAGTGAGATAATCTCCTCTATGGCTGACCTAGGAATATCAGTGCCAGGCTCTGCCATCTACATGAGACTGTACACAAATGTTTCTATTACTGCAAAGTAAGCAGAGAGAGGGCACTGTATTTCAGACTCAAGATGCTATCCTAAAATTAAACATGAATATGTTATTTGTGTGATACAAAATCAAAAAAGCTCTTTCCTGATTGCCTACCTTCCTTCAAAAGAGAAGCACAGAGTTTTGCCTTATCTCATTTGGAAGTCCCATTTGTCCACTTGGACATTCAGTTCAGTTGCTCAGTTATGTCCGACTCTCTGCGACCCCATGAATTAGGAGAAGACAAAAGAGCAAGACTTAGGAGAGAGGAGGACAGAAAGAGTGGTTCAGCCTCTCCTCTTCTTCCTGCGTCTTCTTTGAATTTGCTCCTTGAAATGTGCTCATCTAGCAGCCGGCAATTGGGGTAATAAATCATTTCCACCCAGTGTCCAGCAGAGGCTGGGCACATGGTGCATGGCCAACTGATGTTTATGGAGAAGATACCAGATGAAGCAAGAAACAAGGTGAAATCAGGGTGCGTTATGGTCTTGTGCACACAGCAACTCCATGGACTCCAGTTCTAGCTGTATGGATATCACACATACCTCTCCCCCGGCTCAGAAACTTTCCTTTTGATTAGAGGAAAAAGTAAATACTAAACTCTGCCTTGAAGGAGAATAATTTCTCTTTAATTTACAGCTAAGACCTAAGTAAGTAAGTTGAAGATCTAAGTAAGAGTGGAGTGCCAGGGAGATGGTACACCTTCCTAGACTTTAAGTCCAGAAGGGTAGACAAGGGCACAGTTTCTCAGGCTCCCTAGAACCTTGCTCATTGGGTGTTCACACAAGATGCTTAGTTGATTTCTATCTTCACAAAGTCAGGTCGTCATCCTGGATCAATTAAAACATCTCAAAAGGAAAGAAAAAGAGAAAAGCTAAGATACAAGGGGCGGCAGAAGGAAGGATGGACATACAGAGGGATGACAGATGATAAAAGGAAAGATGGAAGGAAGGAAAGAAACGAAACAGGAATAAAGGAGAAAGGGAAGAAGGAAGCAAGCAGCTCTGATGGGCAACAATTCTTTCTTCTACTGCCAAGATTTGGGGCTGTGTCCCAAATCCTATTATTCCCAGCTCTGTCTCTGGATCAGAAGATTATAAAACTGTTAGGGGACTTGTGTGATACCCTAACACAGCCACTCACGTTATAGAGACAGAAGCTGAGTCCCAGAGATGAGGGAAGACCTTCCCGCAGGCACAGGAATAGCACGAATGGTTGAGCCAGACCTGAATCCAGGTGTCCTGGTCCTAGACCATCCTCTCTGCACCAACCAAAACCTAGCTCGGACTCTCAGAATGACTTAGGAGTGACAATCACACCTTCAGATACCCCACAGATGGGAAGGAAGGAAGGAAGGGTGGAGGGAAGGAAAGACGCCCAAGGACATGGGGTCTTCTGGCAGGAGATCAGAAATATGAAAGGACAGACTGATGAGAAATTCCTCCCGTGAACATCAAGGTCATGTTACTGGACCCCCTTATAGCTCTCTCTGCTATAAGGTGCTGGGGATGTTTTGGCGTCTCTGTCATTACCACCTCAGGGCCAAGAGCTGTCCAACCAGATAAAGTTCTATCTATGGAGCCTAGAGATGAAAGTCCTTCCAGAGGACAGTCATCCTCCAGTGTAAGGGGCATTTGGACCCTGGGACATGGGTTCTCCCTGAAGGCAGCTACCCTCTCAGGAGAACGTCTCCTCCAGGGTCTTGTTTAGGTTGGGCACAGCTGCCCTGTGACTCTCTGAGGCTTAGTTCCCTCTAGAAAATACAACAAGCATTTTCCTGTCCCAAAACCTGTGACGTATCATGCATGCATGTGAACTGTTCACGCCGGAGGAGCACCCTGACATCTCCCAGGGGGATGCTGGGAGGGGGGTGGTGGAGGGAGCCGGATGCAGCGCCACCGAGGTGGTGGCAGTTGAGAGCATGGGGCCAGGTCTGGAGGGGGCAGTCCTTAGTCATGGCAGCTATTGTTGCCAAGTGGGAATACAGGCCAACACAGCTAGAGTTCCAGTTTTTCAAGATAAGTAGGAAATCAGATTTTTATGTGAACTCCTCCAATTATTAAACATTGGCAGCCAAAAGCACTGTGCCTGCCAGTCAAAACGTATATCAGCAGCATTTGGCCCGAACACTTCCTGGTCTGCAAGTCTGCACTGCCCCCCAGCCCCCACCCACTCCGTTCTGTCCTGCACACAAACCTCCAAGGGGATTGAGGGGAAGCCCAGCAAAAACGTACTGGCAAGAGGAGGGCCTTGAGTCTATCTGATCGGTGTCCTAAGTTTGACTTGGGACTTACATGCAGTATGTGATCCTGAACGCCGTATTAAATTTCTCCAACTTTCTTGTCCAAGGAGACTGACAGTGGAATTCATCCCATTGGATTTCAAGGATGAAATATGATTATGGTAATGAACCTCAGCCAGATATCGATAAAGGATAGAGAAACACACTCGGTCCTACTCAAGTGTCAACAGTGGCAAGGCGCTGGGGCATCTTGTCCAGTCCTACCAAGTGAGGACCTGTGCTGTGTTTGAATACCTGGACACGCAGGGAACTCACCACCTCCCAAGACAGGTCATTCCACTGCTACAGAGTTTTAGTTGTTAGAGAGTGTGTTTGCTTATATCAAGATGAAATCTGCCTGTCTTGACTTCTTCCATTCTTAAATAGTAGCTGTACCGTCAGGGGCTATAAGATGAACTTCAATCTCTTTGCCTCAGAGAAAAAATTTGAAGGAGATATTTTTCCACCCAGTTCTTTACTTTTCAAAACATTTCTGTTCTTTTTGTTGTTCCTTGCCAGTGAACAGTAACAAAACCATCAGATTACTTAAGGCTCACAAGCCGGTGGGCAGGTACCCATTTGACAGATGAGGAAAATGAAGTATGCGGGCAGGATCATAGAATGTACTTGTAATTCCTGTTCCTCTTGAAATGTAAATTAAATGGTAAGACTTGGCAAACGTTTGACAAACCTAGAGAAGGTATTAAAAATCAGAGAGATCACTTTGCCAACAAAGAGCCATATAGTCAAAGTCATGGTTTTTCTAGTACATCCATACAGATTCTTTACCACTAGCGCCACCTTGGAAGTCCATAAAAACCTGACATTCCTTCAAATTTGAATTTTAGATAAACAACAAATAAGTATAAATAAAAAGCTTTAAGTATAACTATGCCCTAAATATTGCCATGGGCTTCCCTTCTGGCTCCGTTAGTAAAGAATCTGCCTGCAATGCAAGAGACTCAGGTTCAATCTCTGGGTTGGGAAATACCCTGGAGAAAGAAATGGCAACCCACTCCAGTGTTCTTGCCTGGAGAATCCCATGGACAGAGGAGACTGGCAGGCTACACAGTCCATGGGGTCGCAGGAGTTGGACACAACTTAGAGACTAAATCACCACCCCCATGGTTTTTCCAATAGTCACGTACGGATGTGAGAGCTGGACCATCAAAAAGGCTGAGTGCCAAAGAACTGATGCTTGAATTGTGGTGTTGGAGAAGACTCTTGAGAGTCCCTTGGACAGCAAGGAGACCAAACTAGAGAATCCTAAAGGAAATCAGTCCTGAATATCCACTGGAAGGACTGATGGTGAAGCTCCAATACTTTGGCCACCAGATGCAAAGAGCCAGAAAAGACTCTGATGCTGGAAAAGACTGAAGGCAGAAGGAGAAGGGGGCAACAGAGGATGAGATGACTGGATGGCATCACCCACTCAATGAGCATGAGTGTGAGCAAACTCCAGAGGTGGTGAAGGACAGGGCAGCCTGGCATGCTGCAGTCCATGAGGTCGCAAAGAGTTGGACACAACTAAGTGACTGAACAACAAGACCTGGCACCACCTTCATCCCAAACCCCATCCACCTGTTAATGGTGTTCAAGGTTGGGTGTTTGGCTAAACACAGAGTTAACTAAAAGCCTGAACTTTCTCACATATGCTGTCTCAGCTGCTTCCTTCCCCATAGTCCTAGGGCGGTCAGCTGGCTTTGCCAGCCAAATACAGTCCTTTACACTTTTTCCTGTCAGATCTCATTTGGTTAATCCCAGGTCACAGTTCTGGTCAGTTGGATATTTTGGGGATGGTGATTCTGTCACGTGACGTGTGTGTTTTTGCCCTCAATGTGGCTCTTTTGTTCTGTGTGCCCTGCATTTCCTCATCAATGCCCAGGAGGACCAGTGAGACCCATATAAATTTTAAAACTCCACGTTTCTTTCATTTAGCAAACATTTCTGAGCACCTCCTCCCTGGCACACCCAGGCTGGAGCCATCAAAGTGAGCAAGACAGTCACTCCTGGTCCTCACAGAGCTGGTGAGATGAGTCCTATGTGAGGAGAGGGCAAACCTAGTTTGGGGGAGCCTGAGGAGCTTCCCAGGATGGGTGATGTTTAACTGGAGACCTAAAAGACGAGCACAAGAAGACTGGTGCCGTCTCTGGTGGAGCATCGCTCCTCCACGCCCCTCTTATTGCTCTCTTCCCATAGGGCTTTGCAATACGGTTGGCTGTAACCTGTTTTATTTACATCACTAATTGCTACCCTTGGAAACTGAGGGGATTATCTTTGTAGTTTCTGTTCTGCCCAGCTCACTGCCTTTCACCACAGCAGTTATGACTGATTATGGCTCAGATGGTAAAGAATCTACTGGCAATGTGGGATACCTGGGTTCAATCCCTGGGTTGGAAAGATCCCCTGGAGCAGGGCGACTGCTAAGTCACCTCAGTTGTGTCTGACTCTGTGCGACCCCATAGACGGCAGCCTACCAGGCTCCCCCATCCCTGGGATTCTCCAGGCAAGAACACTGGAATGGGTTGCCATTTCCTTCTCCAATGCATGAAAGTAAAAAGTGAAAGTGAAGTCGCTCAGTCGTGTCCAACCCTCAGTGACCCCATGGACTGCAGCCTTCCAGGCTCCTCTGTCCATGGGATTTTCCACGCAAGAGTACTGGAGTGGGATGCCATTGCCTTCTCCAGAGCAGGGCATGGTAACCCATTCCAGTATTCTTGCCTGGAGAATTCCCATGGACAGAGGAGCCTGGTGGGCTGCAGTCCATGGGGTCGCAAAGAGTCAGACACACCTGGCCAACTAAGCACAGCACAGTCCTCCTAAGTGTAGGCAGAGTTTGTGTACAGCCTCCCACTGAATCTCCCAACAGCAACACCAAGTGCTAACTCTTCCCATTTTACAAAAAAGGAAACCAAGGCTGTAACAGTAGCAGCAGTTAACAGCAAACACGTGAGCAGTGTGTACTACACACCAGACACTAAAACTAAGCATTTTATGTGTGTGAACTCCTGAGGCGAGAGGGGACTAAGGGCAAGAACAGTACTGCCTTCTCCACTGCAGACTAATTATATGGGCAGTTAACCTTCCCGTGAAAAGGTGAAAACGACAGCGCTGCTTCCTAGGATGAGGAAGTTATGAGAATGAAATCCTTAACCAATGTAGGTGCCTAGAGAGGCATCCAAAACATGGTGAGACCTAAGCCTGAACCGCTATTCTTATTAAGGAATCTGCACAAAGACTTTGTACATATCAGAGTGGGGACTGGATCCAGTTTGAACCCTGGATCATGTTGTTTCAAATATAATTTAGATATATACTACTCCAGGGGCTCTTCCCTACCCAAGGATGGAACCTGGGTCTCTTGCCTCTCCTGCTCTGGCAGGGGGGTTCTTTACCTGGTGGCTCAGGTGGTAAGAAACTTTCTGCAATGCAGGAGACCTAGGTTCAATCCTTGGGTCAGGAAGATCCCTTGGAGGCGGGCATGGCAACCCACTCCAGTATTCTTGCCTGGAGAATCCCTATGGAGAAAGGAGCCTGGCAGGCTACAGTCAGTTCATGGGGTTGCAAAGAGTCGGACACGACTGAGTGGCTAACACTTTCACTTTCTTTACCTCTAGGAAGTAAGCTTCATATATATACAATACTGTATATAAGGGCTTCCCTGATAGCTCAGTTGGTAAAGAATCCGCCTGCAATGCAGGAGACCTGGGTTTGATCCCTGGGTTGGGAAGATCCCCTGGAGAAGGGAAAGGCTACCCACTCCAGTATTCTGACCTGGAGAATTCCATGGACTGTATAGTCCATGGGGTTGCAAAGAGCTGGACATGACTGAGTGACTTTCACTTTCACTCTATATAAAATAATCAACAAGAATCAATCGCATAGCACAAGGAACACTATTACATATTCTGTAATAATCTAAATGGGAAAGAATTAAAAAAAAAAAAAAAGTTCCTCGGAAAACTAAAAATAGGATTACCAAGTGACACAGCAATCCTTGGGGTCACAAAGAGTCGGACACACCTAGGTTGCTGAGCCCGCACACACCTCAATCTACTCCTAGGCATATACCCATAAAAAACTCTAACTCAAAAAGATACATGCACCCCCACATTCACTGCAGCACTATTCACAATAGCCAAGACATGGAAGCAACCTAAACGTCCATCCACAGATGAATGGATAAAGAAGACGTGATACATACATACAATGGACTTACTGCTCATCCATAAAAAAGAATAAAAAAGTAAAATTTGCAGCAACGTGGATGCAGCTAGAGATTATTATAAGTGAAGTAAGTCAGAAAGAGAAAGACAAATACTGGTATTTGTGCTATGCAAGTGATAGCACTTATATGCAAAATGTAATACGTGACAAAAATGAAGCTGTCTATCAAACAGAAAGAGACTGCAGACAGAGAGAACTGACTGGTGGTTGCCAAGGGTGAGAGGGGAAGGGAGAGGGACGCACTGGAAGTCTGGGGTTGGTAGGTGCAAACTACTACATTTAGAATGGACTAACAACAAAGTCCTCCTGCATAGCACAGGAACTATATCCAGTCTCCTGGATAAACCATAATAGAAAAGGATATTTTAAAAAATATATAAGTATGTGTATAACTGAGTCACTCTGCTGTACAGGAGAGATGGGCACAACCTTATAAATCAACTGTACATCAATAAAAATTTTTAAAGAGAAAATATATGAATATGTATAAATGAATCGCTTGTCTATACACCTGAAATGAACAACATTGTAAATCAACGATGCTCTAATATCAAATAAGATAAAAAATGACTATAGTATGTTAATTGGTATTTGATGAAGGAAGGGAGGGCGGTGCGTTGATTGCATTAGTAATAGCACAGTCAGCCATGACGACCGCCAACGCAACCCGGCAAAAATGCCTCAGATGACCAAACAATGGATATTTCACACAGTAAAGGAAAACTGAGGAGTTCTGAACTGCAAGGACCACCAAGATCATAACAGGGTACCTCCTTGTCTCCAGGGAGGATGGCATTTCATTGCCATTGTTAAAGAAAGTTATGAAATCTCAGAAACTTAAAGCCTTTTCAGCTTGAGGGGATTTCTCTTGGAAAAAGTCCCTTGCTCACTTTTCTTAAAGAAATTACATGAATGACATTTTTCAAATGCTTAAAAACCATAAAGTTTTGATGGACTGTTTTTCACCCTTCTTGTCTGTAGGGGAAACATGAGAGGATATGGTCAATTTTACGGGCTTTTTATTTAGACTTCGGTGCCATCTTGAGATTTTATAATTCCACCTCAATCACTAAGTCTTGTCCAAGTGGCTCAGTCAAGAGAATGCTCATTCTGATTACTTTTAAGCATTTATGTAGTTGTACTCAATGCCTAGTGACACACAACGCTGTTATTGTGAGCAAAGCTTACCTATGTGCTTCCTAAGACCTGGCCTGCCCCATTTTTCTGGTATGGAGCCTAGCGAGTGTTAGGAAATGCTCTTTCTCTGAAGGAAGGGCCCGAACTTTTAATTGACAGGTACCACCAAGAGCTAGGCCTTCTCTCGTGGCTCAGTAGTAAAGAGTCTGCCTGTCAATGCAGGTGACCCAGGTAGGGAAGATCCCCTGGAGTAGGGGATGGCCACCCACTCCAGTATTCCTGCCTGGAGAATTCCATGGACATGAACAGGTGGGTTACAGTTCAAAGGTCGCAAAAAGTCAGACATGACTGAGTGAACGAGCACACACCGCACCAAGAGCTAAAAATGAAACTCTCAGGAACTGCTGGGTGAACACAGGGCTCAGGGCAAGGGCTCCGGAAAGATGTGACATCCCTGACTTTCAGCAAATCCACAAGCGGCTTCTGTCCCAACCGTTTGTCAGTGTTTCCCCGAATTAAAGCCCCTTGGCATCTAATAACAAAAGTCTCTCTAGAAGGGAAATGTGAAATGGCAGGGCTTAATGAGATCAAGAATGTTTTCCATCAACTTCCCACGTAGCTGGAAGGAGAGTGGATAAGAGTTAAGTCACTCTAAACTCTGCCATGTGGTCCTAATCAGCTGTCCCCTGTGATGGATCGAACAGATAATCTCCTTCAAGCCTCAGCCTTACAGGGAGCACAGCGCCAGGCTGTAGAGAGAGGGGTCTGGTCCCCAGGGAAAACTCCAACCAGCAATGTCATCAGAGTCTATTTACAACCCAGTCTGTTTCTTCTTTTTCATCACTTCATCAAAATGAGGGGGGAAAAAAAATCCAGGAAAACCTGACCTTGTTCTAGATTTTTGGTGAAGCTATATGCAAAGGCAAGCCAGGAAGTTTTTAAGATTTTTTTTTTTTTGATGTGGACTTTTTCTTGAATTTGCTTCTGTTTTTTATGTTTTGGTTTTTTTTTAGCTGTGAGGTATATGGGATCTTAGTTCCCCAGCCAGGGATTGAACCTGCATCCCCTACATTGGAAGGAGAAGTCCTAAGCCCTGGACCGCCAGGGAAGTTCCCTTTAGGAATTCTTTACAGAGGATGGTTTGGAGTAGAATTCTGCTAACACAGGTCAGCCTCAGGCTGCTGCCATTTTAGAAAACCCGCCAGGGGTTTCCAAACAAGTAATCCAGAGGCTGAGTCCAAATGCTGTTCACCCCAACATATTCCTCCATCTCCTGGGCAAACACATCAGGAAATGATGTGAGAAGGACGGCAAACACGAGCCATCACCTGACCTGTTTGCACTGGCTGCTTCCTGGGGCACAAGGTGTCTGGCACACTTTCTTCTCAATATCTTGGGCTCAAGCACCATCAATCTTAGCCCCCAAGACAGAAGCTTTGGGAACCCCTTCTCACGGGAGCATTCTTGCTAGAATAGACAGAAGCTTTGGAAAGTAAGTGGAAGAAGGCATTCATTGAGTGAAGATAGACATGGAGTGAGTAAGGGGGGTGAGGCGAGCAGCTCTTTGGGTAGGCAGTGGGAAGGATGATATGTACCTGCTGAAAACTGACTATGAAAACCAGACAAGACCCTGGACAGGAACCAAACGATGACAGATAATGTCATAAATTTGGTAAAGCAATCCAGACCTAAAGAACTCAGCCAACATGCAGTTAAGCGGGTTTGTTTTTTAATTTCTCAAAATTTTTTTTCTTGCTACAAAATGTCAACTGTTTTAAGCACTGAGAGGGACCTTTCGGTTTGGGTTGGGGGGCTGACACCCTTGGTGCATCCTCAGTTTAGAAATGTCATCACCAGCCAGGAAAAAGTGGAAGTGGAGTAAATCTGGAGAAAAGTGGAAGTGGACTCTGAGTAAATCTGGAAAAGAAAGTGGAAGCAGACTGAGTAAGTCTGCAGACTGCTACTCTTCCACTCAGCGTGCCTGCTTGGTTTTTCCTGCTTGTTTCACGGTCATGCTAACTGGAATTGCCATGCACTATGGCCAGCTGGGCAACAGACTCCCACTGCTCAGCCGTCATCTGGCTACACAGTGTCACCCAGCACCCTGTGCATGCTTCGAGGTGCACCAGACCAGGCAGGAGACCAAGGGAGACGGCGTCAGGGCTGAACAATCCATAGAACCTCAGTAAGTCCTACCGGGGGTGGGGGTGGGAGGCTCAGTCAGGACTCTTGGACGCATCCTCTTCAGTCCCTGGAAAGTCTCATTTTGGGACAACAGCTATTATCTCACAGTTAAACCTGTGCACTTTAAAAGCCTCACTAATCTACAGAAGTCGTAGTCCTAGAGAGGGACCAGGGGCCTCCAAAACCCTAAAATGCCAGAACTTTGCTCGTGCCTCCCCCAGAAAGAACAACAGGGTCTTGCAGGCAGCAGGTGTGTGATCCACGTCCACAGACGAACGCCACCTGCTGACCGCACCTCTTGGGTCACACCCGCTTTGTCTCAGGAATGTGATGAGTGTGTGTTCCACACAGGCACCCACCAGGATGGGAGCCACATTAACTAGAAGAGCGGGGTTATTTTCATCACCATGTTCTCAGGCTCAGGAGTGATGAGCCAAAACCACCACAGTGCTCAAAATGGGAGTTGTTTTCTCAAATACAAAGCATAGAGAGGACCCTTCCACACCTGTTAAAATTTTAATAAGTTTACCTTAATCAGACTGAAACTTTTAAACTTATTGTGCTGAGTTCCACAATAAGAAGCACTTTCCACATTAGACCCAAAGCCACACACTCACATGTATTTTACATTTATGTGGTTATCATGTATATATGTACATGTGTTTGGGAAACAAGTTCTATTTTTTAAAAAGTTTCACTAAATCATACCTACCTAAATCATACTACCGATCCCCACCCCCAGTAGGACTTACTGAGGTTCTGTGGATCGTTCTGCCCCGACACCGTCTCCCCTGGACTCCTGCCTGGTCCGGTGCACCTCGAAGCATGCACAGGGTGCCGGGGCGACACTGCGTAGCCGGACGACAGCTGAGCAGTGAGAGTCTGTTGCCCATCTGGCCATGAACGTGAAGTTGCACAGTCGTGTCCAACTCTTTTCGACCCCATGGACTATAGCCTACCAGGCTCCTCTGTCCATGGGATTTTCCAGGCAATAGTACTGGAGTGGATTGCCATTTCCTTCTCCAAGGGATCTTCCCAACCCAGGGATCGAACCCAGGTCTCCCTCATCGTAGACAGATGTTTTACCATCTGAGCCACCAAGGAAGTCCCCCATCTGGCCATAATGCATGGCAGTTCCAGTCAGCATGACCGTGAAACAAGCAGGAAAAAAAGTTTTGCAATAACCTTAGATAGTTTCCATTTACTCTGCTTTATTTTTTTAAATGCTGATACAGCTCACTCTTTTTTTCTCCATGCTGCATAGCATGCTGCAGGATCTTAGTTCCCTGACCAGGGAGCGAACCCATGCTTCCTGCAGTGGAAGTGTGGAGGCTTAACCACTGGACTGCCAGGGAAGTCCCACAGCCCACTAATTTGATTCCACAGCCCATTAACAGTCGGGGTTTTGAAGAGCCCTGCTCATCTTAGTAAATAGAAATGTCTCTTCACCTTGTGGTGTGAGCTGGGAGGCAGCAGTGACAGACTGTGTGTGTGGACAGTGACAACAGGTTCTGACTCCATCAGGTAACAACCCAACGCTCTCCAGGACTGGGGTCTGGTTCTCTAAGGCCGATCACTTAGAAAAACAGCCTGACACCAGTGTAACCAATCATTCCTCAAGAGAAAAACATTGAGTTTGAAATTTAATAGAATGTAGTAACTTCACAATCTCCATTCCCAAAGACAAAAACAACCGCTGGTCTACAGTTTGAAGTCAGTAACTGAACCTCCCAGTATAATGGAAACAGCCTTAACCTTGGGGTCTGACCTAGATCCTCTTCCTGGCTAGTCATTTCATTCCCTCTGTCTTGAGTGGATCACAGCAGCTGTTTTCTCATACATAAAATGGATTTCTGTATTTATCTCAGAATTATGCAAAAATTCTTGTGGGAAACTGGAAGTGCTGTAGAAGCGATTATGTTGGATCTGTCTTACAGTGTCTGTACCTTTAGTGTGGAATATTTGTATTTGCTTGAGGGTCCATAGCCATGCAGAGCTTTTTCCCACTAAATACATTTATGTGAAGGCACAGTGATTATTCTCCCCCTGGATACTTGGGATATTAGAGTTTAATCACTTCATGGCAAATAGATGGGGAAACAGTGGAAACAGTGGCTGACTTTCTTTTTCTGGGCTCCAAAATCACCACAGATGCTGACTGCAGCCATGAAATTAAAAGACGCTTACTCCTTGGAAGGAAAGTTATGACCAACCTAGACAGCACATTAAAAAGCAGAGATATTACTTTGCCAACAAAGGTCCATCTAGTCAAGGCTATGGTTTTTCCAATAGTCATGTATGGATGTGAGAGTTGGACTATAAAGAAAGCTTAGCGCCAAAGAATTGATGCTTTTGAATTGTGGTGTTGGAGAAGACTCTTGAGAGTCCCTTGGACTGCAAGGAGATCCAACCAGTCCATCCTAAAGGAGATCAGTTCTGGGTGTTCATTGGAAGGACTGACGTTGAAACTGAAACTCCAATACTTTGGTCACTTTATGAGAAGAGCTGACTCATCTGAAAAGACCCTGATGCTGGGAAAGATTGAGGGCAGGAGAAGGGGATGACAGATCACCGATTCAATAGACATGGTTGGGTGGCCTCCGGGAGTTGGTGATGGACAGGGAGGCCTGGTGTGCTACGGTTCATGGGGTTGCAAAGAATTGGACATGACTGAACGACTGAACTAACCACTTTTCAATTATATACCCAATGCATCTGATCATTTTTCCATCTGAAATGAAGCTGCTAGGTAAATCTCATTCATTTGATACATAAAGAAGAACCAAGACAGGAAAATCTGTTGTGAAAATGCTCCAAACCATTTGCTTTAGTAGACACAGAGAAAAACAATCAAGTAGAGAGAAGCAGAAGAAAGAGGTGAGTTTCTTTTACAGGGAAGAATGAGAAGATATCCACTCAACCACAGCACACGAGTCCCTGTTCCTCTTTGCCTTTTCAACTATAATTCTTTAAGAGAAGATGATATACTTCAAGAGCCCTGAAAATCTTGGGCCTGGAGAGGGGAGGGGTTCGGATTGATTTCAAAGCGTGGGAAATTCAATATGCTAAGTTCAAGGTCTTCTAACCAAACTGGAGTCACTGACAAAGTATTAAATACTTTGGAGATGCCATTAAAATCTCTTCTGGTCAGTCTCCTTATTTTACGGTCACAACTCATATATCACAATACTAATTGCAATGAAATCCTCGGACTTAGAAAAGGCTGATCTGGAGCCAATTTCTTGCGTGTACCAGAGTTACAAAAGAAATGTAAATATGTTCATTTTTATCTGCCAAGGGGATGGCCACCAGCCACCGAAGTAGCCCTGGTGTGTGTGTGTGCACATGCATGCATGTGCAAGTAGTTCTAGCATATGTGTATGTGCACATGTACACACGTGTGCATGCTCAGTCATATCTGACTCTTTGTGACCCCATGGACTGTAGCCCACCAGGCTCCTCTGTCCATGGAATCCTCCAGGCAAGAATACTTGAGTGGGTTGCCATTTCCTTCTCCAGGGGATCTTCTCGACCCAGGGATCGAACCTGTGTCCTGCATTGGCAGACAGATTTTTTTTTTTAACCACTGAGCCACTTGGGAAGCCCAATCCTGGAATGACCATTCAGCTAATATCTTTTTTTTTTTTTAATTAGCAGAACAGTGAGGAGTTTAGAATTTTCTTTATGACCCAGATTTTTGTAGCTATAATTGCTGGGGGTTCCATTCATTTTCTCAAAAGCAATTCTTTGAGAACACATATACAGCATTTTTCAGCTACTCTCATTCAACAGTCATCCCTTAGGATCAAGCCAAGGGTGTAATGGGAGAGGATGTCAATTAGCACCAGTGTAAGGTAGTAAGAAAATGCTCTCCTTGGCTGTGTGGGACCAGGGCCACTTGCCCCAGTGCCTCTACAGATTTCAAGGGTCACCATCTCTCCTCCCTTCCACCACGGCCCACCAGCTCACCAAGGTGGACTGAATCCCCCCAGTCCATCACCTTCTCTCCTTTCCCACAGTATGATGACAGTGACCTTGGCTCCAGCCCCTGCCTGATGTTCATGTCTTATGTTGCCCTCTCTGATCTCCTCCTTCCACTGAGAATCTGACCACCTTACTCTGCTGCTAACTCTTTTCTATCACTCCCCATGTAGCCTCATGTGAAGTGGATTTTAGGCCCTTTGCTTGTATAATAAAATGATGAGAAGAAAACCTCATAAGATTATTGTAAGAATTAGACAGTATAATGGAAATAAAACCATTTGTTTAAATAAAGTGAAACCACAAATGTAAGAAGATATATTAAGGGGAATTTAAATTTATCAGTAATTAAGTAAATTAGCTAACTAAAATTACTCAAGTAATTAAATTGATTTTAATGCATTATGTCAGAGGTATGATGGATTTATACAAGCTGTAATCTTAAAGTGGTGATACTGATTTTCCTCACATTACACATACAATATCAGATGTTATGGCCAAATCAGTGCTCAAGTTGGAAGCGTCTAAATAATAGTTTTGCTTATAATAAATAATAGTTTTGCTTATAATCCATATATGGTACTTGACATTATGTAGACAAAGCTATGCAGTCTGATTTTTCCTCTATTAGACCACAAATCTATACCTTTTCAAAAGATGTGTCTAATAGTGTTTCTCATTGTTATAGAAAACCAAAAGAAAGTGCCAACACATCTGCAGATGCTTACCAGGGGCAGAAATTATCCAATTACATGTTCTAAAATGAATTCAACAACAAATAAGTTATAACCAGTTGATATCTAGAAAGTAACCACAGTTGTGTGTTAGGAACCAATTGGAGTTACTAGTCCCAGGGAAAATCCTGAGTCTCTAGAGACAGGTCTTGTGCCCCTGAACAAAATTAAACCTGTAATGTTGTAAATATCAATAAAAATGGAAGCCTAAGGCCAAATTTTCTCAGAAATAAAATTAGTAAGAGAATGAAGTAGGAAATGCATAAAATGTTAGGCTGCTTGGAAAAGTTACAACTGCTTAATGAATTACATCACAGCTAACTTGGGTTTGTGCTTCCTTGATAGCTCAGTTGATAAAGAATCTGCCTGCAGTGAGGGAGACCCAGTTTGATCCCTGGGTCGAGAAGATCCACTGGAGAAGGGATAGGCTACCCACTCCAGTACTGGAGTGATTCTCCACTCCTGGAGAATTTCATGGAATGTATAGTCCATGGGATCACAACGAGTTGGATACAACTGAGTGATTTTCACTCACTTCACTAACTTGGATTTTAGTAAAGTGTGATCATGAGACCAAAATTGTTCTACCAGGAAACAGACAACAAAATCCATGTTACTATTAAGAGCAGTATAGTTACAGACACCCAACAAATGTTTCCTAAATATCTGTTCATCAAATCGATTAATAAAGATTCAGAGGCTCTCCTATGGTTCCTACTACTGACTCAAATATAATTTTTCTTACCAGTGCTATTTAAAAATAACGACTCTAAGATTTTCCCAATCAACACACAAAATACTCATGATATTCCAGAGTAATGTCCTGAGAAACACAAACAGTACATTTTGCAGCCCTTCCCTCTCCAAGAATATGGTCTTTGGGATACAGAATTTCCTTCGTCCAGCCAAACTGTGTGGGAGCTCTGAGATCCTGGGACTTGTAACTTTATGCTAATATGTGTGGACTTCTACCAGAAAGCAGACATAATACACACACGATACCGCAACCAGTACTCACATCCCCAGCCTCACACCAGACAGCAACAGTCAGTGATGGTGCTCTTTCCTACTTGGCCTGGAATTCATCCTCAATGTCAGTTTCAACAGATACTCAACACAGCCCTGTTAACTGCTATGTGTATTCATTTGACAAATATTACTGAGCTCTTGCTACGAGCCAGGCAGTACCCGGGAGGCAGTTTGCAGATAAAAGTAATTAAGGAGGACATGGACTTTGCCCTCACAGGGCTCAGACTGACAACTGATTTGACACTCAGAGTGATGGTTATCTGCTAGATCTGCTCTGTTGTACAGTGGAAGTGGAGACAGTTCTAAACAGCTAAGTGTGTCTTCTACTTTCAAAGGGGATGGAAGCTGACAGTTTCTGCACCCGTATCTACTGGCTCCATGAATCATGAGATCTACTAAGTAATGTAGCAGCTGGGTAATCACTGAGTGTTATTTCTTAGGGGAAAAAAAAAGAGATGGTCTTTCATTCATTCTAAGTATTTGATTTACAAGTCATGTTTTATGAGGAAGAACAAAGTGACAAGTCATCTTCCTTATTCCTTCCAGGGATCCATTTCTACTGTGGATCCAATAAAGCCACAGGAGAAAGTTTCATGAGAATTTTAGAATGAATGAATTTTGCCTCCACTTCCACTAGAGAGACAGGAACAGAAGTGTTTTCTTTTCTCTGCAAGGGGCAGAAAGAACATGACCTACTATGTGGAGCTAGGAAAAGTGATCAGATGGCTGAGCACGTGACACAATTCACTGCCGCTGGCACACTTCGTGTGTCTTCTAATCCTGCCCTCCTGTCCCACCCACCACCCTCTCTTCCATCTTGGGGAAGGTGGTTCTGCCTTCCCCAAGCAGAGCTCCCTGGCCTCCTTCCTCCTATTTTAAAGTGGGCTGGTTGCATTCATATGGTGGGGATTAGCTAGGAAGCTGGTGTCTCCTCCAGTTCTCCACCCACCCAGAAAAGTGCAAAGTGTACAAACAGGAGTTTGGCAGAGCAGAGCAGAAGAGTGGCCCAGTCAAAGGGGGATATATGTATACACACAGCTGATTCACCTGTTGTACAGCAGAAACTAGCACAACATTGTAAAGCAATTAACCTTCAAAAAAAACAATCAGGCTGATAAGAGCTAAGATACTACTGCTAATATCATACCACTTACTGTTCTACGTCTGTAAGACTAACCCTACATCTGGAAAATTACATACTAGGCTCCAGTAAAACACTGTCTAGTTGACTTATTAAAAAAAAAAAGATTCCCACCAAAGCCTAAGTCTATGTAGGTGCTGCCTTCAATGCAAATATGCAGTTTTTTAACTCACTGGGAAGAAGATCCACGATGTTACTGACACTGACAGTTGGTTGTTTCCTTTTTTAACCCAAGTTTCTGTCTTGAAGTGCCTACTAGTTTTGATTTACGCATTCTTTGGGCTCTCGCTCAAAGGCTAGAGTCTTGTGCAAGATTTGGAAACTGGCTGGAATGAAACAAGGAAGAACAAAGGGACACGTCATCTTCCTGATTCTTTCCAGAGATCCATTTCTCCAGTCACTTTATATTTCTTTGAGGATTTTACATTTCTTCCCTCTGAACATTATTTCATTTCTTCATTCACCAAGGAAGGAAAAGCTTAAAAAAATTATACTACAAAAATCATAACCAGAAAATGATTCAATTTTGTCTTTTGACCTTTGCAGTGACATGTGCCACTCTTATATCATTACAACACTTGTCTGTGAACGTGAAATAATACTGTATCATGAATGGAATTAATTTTGTAATCTTCAAGCAACATTAGCAACACTACACTTACGAATTTAATAAAGAATAATGTTTTACAAGTTTAGCATATCAGAGAATGCAGCTGTGTGAAAGGACAAAAAAATCTTGTATTCTACTTTGGGCTTCTCAATTAAGAAATAGAACTAAAATCTTGCCATTCATTTATTCATACCGTGGTGTGACAGACAGTCTTCCAGGAGACACAGATACAGTGGTGAACAAAACAGACAAGAGTCACTCCCGTCAGGGAGCGTGCGGTTAACCAACTGGTCCTTGAAAATTCTGGTTGAAACTAAACTCAACAACCATATTAAAATGCACTCCACAAGTTTTGACAGCTAGGTAGAATTTTCTTCCTGGCCCATTTCATTCATACTCATGAGAACAGCGCCCTTTCTACGGACCAGGTGGATTGATGACCCGCTGCACAGCTACAGAAAATGTGGAAAATGAAGCTCTTACCACTAATAAATATATAGATGGTAGATTCTGTTTTGTTCTTGGAAGCAGGTGTAGTGAGGTATCTGCAGCTGTAGAAGCCGGAGTGGTTGGCCTGAGCCCCGTTCAAGGTCAAAGTGCTGCAGAACTTCTTGAGGTTCTTTCCACAGGCAGACTCAGTGATGCTGAGCTTCCCGCTTTGCGTTTCCCTGTTCACAGCTGCAGGCAGAGACCAGGCATGGGCAGCTCCTCCTCTGCAATCACAGAGCAGAAAACCCCGTCAGGGTTAGGGCCAGGGCCGAAGCATTCATTTCTCTACGAAGCAGTACCCTGAGGTCCTGGGCTTCCCTAGCAGCTCAGACGGTAAAAGAATCCGCCTGCCATGCAGGAGACCTGGGTTCAATTCCTGGGTCAGGAAGATCCTGGAGAAGGAAAACCCACTCCAATATTCTTGCCTGGAGAATCCCATGAACAGAGGAGCCTGGTGGGCTACAGTTCATGGGATCACAAAGAGTTGGAGACAACCGATTTTTATATAAATATATTTAGAGAGAGAGGTCTAAGTCCAGTCATCTGCTTTACAGAAGAGTAACACATTTAGAAAAACTTTTAAACAACTCAAAATGTTCAGGGCATCCCTTCCTCTGATTCCCCATGAGTGAGTAATTCATCTCTCCGTAGACGAATGAATCACCCTCCATGGGAGGCTGGATGCATGTGGTTTGCTCTTGGCAGATGGTGAAAGACCATGTTCGTCTACCTGTCTGCTCTGGGAGGCCACCTTCCTACTCCCCTGGGGAAGGGTTTTGCCTTAGGAAGGACGAGCAGATGGTCCCCAAACCAATACAGTCACTTACCTGCATTTGAGATTCAGCGTCTGGCCAGCTTGCATCACGTACTGGGTGCCTTTTAAACTCAGTTCAGGCTCTTTTAATACTGAACCTGAACTAGATCCTGGAAAATAAAAGTTGAAGTGTATTATTTATTTTTCAAAAAACATTTGACTGTTCCAGGTCTTAGTTGTGAACTCTCGAGTTTCAACTTGTGGGATCTAGTTCCCTAACAAGGAACTGAACCCAGGTCTCCTAAATTTACGGCATGAAGTCTTAGCCACTGGCCCACCAGGGAAGTCCCCTGAAAAGTGTTTTTTGAAAATTGCCCTCTCATCTTTTTCTTTTTTCTCTTTTAATAAGTTCCTTTTATGGAAAGCTATAAATTGCATATGCAAAAAAGTACATCTAATATATTTTATTTCATAAAATTTTTGTAATCTAAGACTTGCTTACAAGTATTATACATTCTACTATGCCAAATGACCTAAAAATATCCAAAAGCCCATTAATTTAGAACATTAATAAGTTCAATTTATGGTTCAAAAAACAACCATATTAAGAATATACCATAACTTATTAAAATATTCAGGATTAAATATCAATGTCATCCAAATATATTTCTAATAGGAACCAACATGAGTCATTTGGTTATACAGGCCTGTCTGATCTTTTTTCTGAATACTTTTCCTGGATTCTAGACATAGTTCACTCATTAACTGAGTCATGATATTTTGGGCAAGTCATTTCTCTTTCTGAACCAGTTTCCTCATGTGGAAAACTAATTATAGAATCAAAATCAGTTTTAGAAGCTACTTTGCTTATCTTACATAATCTCCAAGTTTCCTCTTTAGTGGAACAGAGAAGAGGGAACTGTCTGTTTCTACGTGACACTTGACAAGTATATTTTGTGGGAATCGTTGTGAGACAGTGAGATCAGCTATGAAAAAGTGCATTAAAGTCAACATCTCCATATAACACGGTATCCCCATACAACACAATATCCCTTTACAACATGATGTCCCTTTACAACACAACATCTCTATACAACACAATATCCATCCATCTCTGCTATGAGACCTTGGCCAAGTTACTTCTCTCCAGATCTCAGTTCTCTTATGTGTAAGGCAGGAGACTGGACTGGATGACTCTGGGTCTCTGTCCATTTCTGCCATCCCCAGAGCCAGGATTTTCTGAGCCACTAGTGCCATAGAAGTTGAAATTCTGCTGAAGCTCTTGTTGATTTATCAGGAGACAGCTCCATTAGGAGCTCTCTCCTCCTCCTCTACTCTCTCCCTCCTCTTTGCCCTTCTCTTACCAGCTTTTTCCTGGTAAAAGCAGGAGTTTGGGGCTCGAGATTAGCAGGGATAAAGGTCAGGGGAGGGTAGGTGGAATCTAGAAAAATGGTATAGATGATCTTATTTGCAAAACAGAAATAGAGATACAGATGTAGAGAACAAACATATGGACACCAAGAGGGTGAAAGGAGGGTGACAAATGAATTGGAGATTGAGACTAACACATATACACTATTGATGCTATGTATAAAATAGATAAACTAATAAGGTCCTACTGTATAGCACAGGAACTCACTCAGTGCTCTGTGGTGACTTGGATGGGAAGGAAATCCAAAAAAGAAGGGATATATGTGTACACAGGACCGATTCACTTTGCTGTGCAGTAGAAACCAAATCAACACTGTAAAGTCACTTTACTCCAAAAAAATTAATTTTTAAAAAAAATGATCGGGGAAAGGAGAAAAGATATTCTCAGAGGGAGCGAAGTTACGTATGTGGAGTTGATCTTAGGGAATGTTTTTACATAAAAACCAGCTTCCAGCTCTAAAACAGAGGGAGCTCAGCTTGGAGCTCTGTGATAACCTCAAGGGGTGGGATGGGGGGAGGCGAGGGAGGCTCAAGCAGGAGGTGATATATGTACAGTTATGGCTGATGTGCAATGTTGTATGACAGAAACCAGCACAACATTGTAAAGCAATTTTCCACCAACTAAAAACTAAATCAAAACAATAAAACAAATGATGCAAAAAAACAAACAAACAAAAACCCCAAAAACAAAAACAGGCTTCTAAAGTGGAATCCAAAGCAGAAAATGGGATCTTGGACCACAGACCTGCACACGTCAGGTTCCACGGGGAAGTCTAGCAACGCTCCCTAGTGTTGCTCTCAGATTCTAATAGTGCAGAGAAAACGAGGCGGTGTCGCACCGGCACTGGAAGCTTCATGCCCCCACGTCCTGAAGGCATGCCCTCGGCATTCCTGAGCAGGCCGTTTCCTGGCATCCTCATGAGTGAATTGGAAAGCTGACAGGCACAGCGCGGGGACTTGGTTCCCTGTCACCTGAGTGACATGCTGCCTGGCATGTGACAGATAGATACCCCTTATCACCGATATCTAGCAGAATCACGCCCCTGCCCCACTCCCAGCAGAGAATGTTTTCCTGGGTATGTAACTACAACAAAGATGTTAATATTATCTGCTTTCCTGGTGTTGCTGTTTCATTAAAAATTTTTAACGTCACTTTAAAAAAAAGATTATTTTTTACTGTGGACCATTTTTCAGTCTTTATTTGTTACAATATTGCTTCTATTTTGTGCTTTGGTTTTTTGGCCACGAGGCACGTGGAATCTTAGCTCCCTGACCAGGGATCGAACCTGTACCCCCTGCATTGGAAGGTGAAGTCTTAACTACTGGACCTCTAGGAAAGTCCCCAAAATCACGTTTATATACAACAGGCCCTGGCATCGAATTACAACTGGAACAAATGGTTCAGTACTGACTAGACTTAAGTTCAAATGACTGTACCATTGAGATCCAATTGGTCTATTAAATAACCTCACAGAACAGGCCAATGGATTCAGGTACCTAAAGAAAAATCTTGTCCTTTCCTCACCTTTTGAGTTTCCTGAGGCAGTAAGTAGCTCAAATCCATGACCCGGAAGAACACTAGGGCTTTCTAAAGCCACAGCCAGCAATTGATAATGCCTGCCCTGAAAAACACCCAGGCCAGGGCATGGAATGTTGAGGGTTTCGTTGAGCAATTGTTCGTGGGTTGTAACAGGTCCACCCAAGTTCCTGTGGAAAATTCTAGGCAATAAGTGGTAGGTGTCTCTGTGGTCTGTGTGCACATAGTGAGCTTTCCCATCCAGGAGCAGCCAAGGGAAAGATGCCTTCCTTCTCCTGGCAGGAGGTGAGTCTTCTGTTTTTTTCAGTTGCTATTTTGGTTTCCAAATTGTGTGACTCTTTGCTCTGCGAGCGCCTAGAACACCAGCACTCCTGACCCTTGTCAGAGAGAACCTTAAGCCTTAAAGAACCACCCAAATTCCAGCAGAGAGAAGTGTCATGCTGAGAAGATCCCTTACTAAATATGCCCTCTGCACGTGCGTCTCTGCTGCCCCCACTTCAGCCTCCAACCAAAAAACAACACAACACAACCAACCTGAGTGATTAGCTAAGACACTGAGAGAAAAACAGCATTATGGGAAAGTTTGGGGGGAGAGAAATGTTGATAGAAATATTTTGCTGTAGAATTTGTTTCCACCAACATAATGAAGTTTGTACTTGGAACAAGGAAGCAAGAAACAAGTAGCTGATAGAAAGGAAAGTAGAGGTATAAGGAAATGGTATTTTGAAGTAACTGGACACTTTGGGACATCACATTCTTCAGTTGATAGGAAACTAGAATCTCATAAAGATGAACAGAGATGCCAAAACTACAGTTCAAAAGGAAAACCGACAAGGGAAAAGTGAGACACTTACACCTCAACTGCTCTGAAATTTCAATAGCCTTTAAAACATTTCTTTGAAGCAGTTTAATGCCCTTACACCTACTTGTGTAATGAAATATTTAACTAATGTGTTTTGAGTATCTCTGGCATGTCAGACATTTTTCCCCACTCGATCGTGATGTGCATAAGGATGTGAATATACATATACTCCAAGATCCCACATCTTCCCACCAAGGAAGACTCTGTTTGCTCTGCTCATGAGTAGGTCAGAGTCACATTGTTCATTTAGAAATAAATCAACAGGATACTTCATTTCAAAGGGTGGAGTGCTATGACTTTACAATGGTCCCCCATTGTGAGGCTCACTGGGGATCAGGACTTTTCACTGTTTGCCAAGGTAGCCTAGAAGCCTGGTTTAGAAGTTATTGTCCCCTCAGAGAACTAGGTGGTCTGTGAACAATTGTTTTCATCAAAGTTAACGACAGTAGAATCACGGGGGTCCAAGGGATCTCTTTACATCAGGGAAATACTATTTAAATAAAACCAAACAGAAAACTCAAACAAAAAATGCAATCAACAACATGAAAAGGCACTGCACTGGATGGGAGAAATTATTTACAAATCATATATCTGCTAAGGGATTAATATCCAAAATGTATATTTTAAAAACCCATACACAACTCAATAGGAGAAAACCAAACCAATTTTACAAATGGGCAGCTGCTGCTGCTGCTGCTGCTGCTGCTTAGTCGCTTCAGTTGTGTCTGACCCTGCGACCCCATAGAAGGCAGCCCACCAGGCTCCTCCATCCATGGGATTTTCCAGGCAAGAGTACTGGAGTGGGCTGCCATTTCCTTCTCCAATGCATGAAAGTGTAAGTGAAGTTGCTCAGCTGTGTCTGACCCTGTGCGACCCCATAGGTGGCAGCCCACCAGGCTCCTCCATCCATGGGATTTTCCAGGCAAGAGTACTGGAGTGGGTTGCCATTGCAGAGGATCTGAATATTTTCTCCCAAGACAGATGATCAACACAAAAAGATGCTCAGCATCATGGGTCATCAGGGAAACGCAAATCAAAACCACAGTGAGATATCACCTCACATACAAAATGATTATTATCAAAAGGACACGAAATAGTAAGAATTGCGGAGAGGGTGGAGAAAAGGGAACCCTTGTGCACTGTTGATGGGAATGTAAACTGTGCAGCCACTACAGAGAACAGAAAGAATTTTTCTCAAAAAGTTAAAAATAGAACTATCATATGGTCCAGCAATTCCACTTCTAAATATTTATCTGAAGGAAATGAAAACACGGAAAGACACGCATTCGCATGTTAACTGCAGCATTATTTATAATAGTCAAGGCATGGAAGCAACCTGAGCATGCACTGATGGATGAAAAAAGATGATGGATGGGTCTATATACTCACTGGAATACTACTCAGCCATAAAAAAGAATGCAATCTTGTCATTTGATTCCATACAGATGGACCTTGAGGCCATTATGCTAAGTGAAATAAGTCAGAGAAAGACAAATATGGTATGGTCTCACATGTGGAACCCCCCCCCAAAAAATCAAGACAAAAACAAACTAAAGACAGACTGGGGAAATGGACTTTTGTCACATGCTTCATTCTCAGGAAAAACTAGTAAGGTCCAGCAGAGTGGGCTAACAGCATTAAAAAGCTGATATGTATATATGATCTTATGTGACCACTGACACTTTGTATTGTCCTTGTTTCAACAGTTTCCCTCGTTGTTTGTCTGTTCTGTGTTATCAGGTATGTAGAAAGAGAAGAGACCTTTATGGCCCTTAGATGAACACCCCTTCATTCCCCACATGATGACCTCTGGGAGGAAGCCCATGCATAGACGGTCCTAAGCAAGATGGAATGCTTTCTTTGATCTCAGTGGGAAAAGTGAATAAAATTCCAAGTAAATAAAAAGGCTTTATTTGCAACCAAATCAAAGCCCAAATGACTGAGACTCTTTCTTCAAAACTCTTCAAAACTACCATGATGGACACTCAAAGAGGGAACGCTGACCTCGGGTCATCATGAACCAGACAGCCTTGCCTGTCACTGTTAAGACTGGGAGACGGCTCTTACATAAAAAGTGGCCCAAAAGTATCTTTAGAATACAACTCTTTTTATTTATATAAGTAATAATAGTGCTCTGATGGGTTAAATGCAACTTCTAGACAAGCTCTTTAGCCCCTCTTCGTTCCAGACACCCCGTTACCCTTACTGTACTGAAATAAAAGAGTTGTTCTCTATAAGAAAGGGGCCTTTTTCAAACAGGAATCATGAAATAACTATGTTTTTCCATTTTTGATTGAGAATGTGAATCCCCCCAGCCCTACTAATAACTAGCTCTGTTGTGGCCAAGAGCAAGTCACCTTACACCTCAGATTCTTCATCAGCTCACAGCTGGAGTTAGATTCTGACAGCCCCTTCCGGCCTAAAAAGCCAGTGATTTTTATATCCACAGTAATTAATAGCAATGTACAAGTTAGAAACCACATTTTAAAACATAATACTGGAAAAACAAATAACTCATTTTAAAAATAGATAAAGGATCTGAATAGACACGTCACATGCCAGTTAGCAGATGAATAGATGCTAGAATCCATGAGGAAAATGCAAATCAAAACCACGGTGAAGTACCAATTTCACACCCACTTGGATGCTTCAATTAGAAAAACAAAATAGTAAGAAGTGTTGATCAAGATATGGAGGATAAGAGCTCTTGTACATTTTTGGTAGGATTATAAAGCAATCATGCTGGAAAACACACAGCGGTTCCTTAAAAGGTTAAACATAAGTTAAACCAATGACCCAGCAATTCCATTCTTAGGTATCTACCCAAGAACTAAGAACATATGTCCACATAAAGACTTGCAAACAGATGTCCATAGCAGCATTACTTCTAATATCCAAAAAAGTGAAAACAACTCCAATGGTGGATAGAAAAACAAATGCAGTCAATCCATACAACGAAAACTTATTTGGCAATAAAAAGAAATAAAGTACAGAGACATGCTACAACATACATGACCCTAGAAAATGCAGTGCTGGTTCACACAGAGCAAAGGCCGGGTGGGGATGCAGTGAGAAGGCGGCCGTCTGCAAGGCAAGCAGCGAGGTCTCAGGAGAAACCAAAACTGACGACACCTTGAGTTTAGACTTCCAGCTTCAGAACCATGAGAAAATCAAGTCTCTTGTTTAAAAACCAAAACCACTATACTAAGTAAAAGATGCCGGTTATGAATGGCCACATATTGTTTGACTCCACGTACATCACATGTCCAGAACAGGCAAACCCATAAAGGCAGAAGGCAGGTGTTGGGCTGAGGGAGAAGGAACAGGAGTGACTAATATGGGAGCTTCTTTTTTGGGGTGAAAACATTCTAATATTAGATAATGGTAATGGTCGTTCAACTCTGTGAATATACTAAAAATCACTGACTTACAATTTACAACGGTTTGTATTATGGTATGTGAATTTTATCTCACTAAAGCCACTGGTCATAGCAAACACCCCCTTCCAACAATACAAGATAAGACTCTACACATGCACATCACCAGATGGTCAACACCAAAATCAGACTGATTATATTCTTTGCAGCCAAAGATGGAGAAGCTCTATACAGTCAACAAAAACAAGACCAGGAGCTGACTGCGGCTCAGATCATGAACTCCTTATTATCAAATTCAGACTTAAATTGAAGAAAGTAGGGAAAACCGCTAGACCATTCAGCTATGACCTAAATCAAATCCCTTGTGATTATACAGTGAAAGTGAGAAATAGATTTAAGGGAATAGATCTGATAGAGAGTGCCTGATGAACTACGGACAGAGGTTGGTGCATTGTTCAGGAGACAGGGATCAAGACCATCCCCATGGAAAAGACATGCAAAAAAGCAAAATGGCTGCCTGAGGAGGCCTTACAGATAGCTGTGAAAAGAAGAGAAGCGAAAAGCAAAGGAGAAAAGGAAAGATACAAGCATCTGAATGCAGAATTCCAAAGAATAGCAAGAAAAGATAAGAGAGCCTTCCTCAGCAATCAATGCAAAGAAATAGAGGAAAACAACAGAATGGGAAAGACTAGAGATCTCTTCAAGAAAATTAGAGACACCAAGGGAACATTTCATGCAAAGATGGGCTTGATAAAGGACAGAAATGGTATGGACCTAACAGAAGCAGAAGATGTTAACAAGAGGTGGCAAGAATTGGAAAGATGGCCTTGATAAAGGACAGAAATGGTATGGACCTAACAGAAGCAGAAGATATTAAGAAGAAGTGGCAAGAATACAGAGAACTGTACAAAAAAGATCTTGACGACCCGAATAATCATAATGGTATGATCACTCACCTAGAGACAGACATCCTGAATGTGAAGTTAAGTGGGCCTTAGAAAGCATCACTACGAACAAAGGTAGTGGAAGTGATGGGATTCCAGTTGAGCTATTTCAAAACCTGAAAGATGATGCTGTGAAAATGCTGCTATGTCTCTGCTTACCATTTAAAATCCTGGTCTTTTTGTCCTTAAAGATCTTGACGACCCGAATAATCATAATGGTATGATCACTCACCTAGAGACAGACATCCTGAATGTGAAGTTAAGTGGGCCTTAGAAAGCATCACTACGAACAAAGGTAGTGGAAGTGATGGGATTCCAGTTGAGCTATTTCAAAACCTGAAAGATGATGCTGTGAAAATGCTGCTATGTCTCTGCTTACCATTTAAAATCCTGGTCTTTTTGTCCTACATCCCCCTGTTTTCAGCTTTCAGAAATGGTGGCTTGTTTTGCTTCTGGTTTTCTTAGGATTCTCATTTTCTTTTCCCCAGGTCCCTTTGCCTGTACGGGTTCAGTGAATCACTATGCCCTAATCTCATTTGTCTAGATCATTAACTTTATTTTTGTCCTTTTTTTCATTAAAATTTTGAACATTTTTGCACTAAATTATTAATGAGGAAATGTAATCTGAGCTACTATATTCAGGCACTTTGAATTTAAAGCCAAAGACAATTAAAGTGAATAGTGTTACACTTTTTAAACTGAAGTGGTTGACCATGGGCATATTTCTAGATATGTCAGTTCAGCATGTATACAGCATCTAAAATAATTAAGAGCATTAATTTTTATTAATTTATTATTATTAACATCAGATTTTATGCTGAGAATAAAAATAAGACACAGTTTCTGCCTAGAAGGCACTTACTGGCTAGCAGATCCATGAAGAGAAATATAAATCTCTGGGGTGTCTGACAAAGATTCATTACACTTAGAAATACCCCTATTAAATAGTCTATATTTTGATATATGATCTTCTTTAGTCAGAAAAATTAATTTCACAGTGTCTAACTTAAATTGAAGTTGGTTTGGATAATTTTTAACATTGCTTTTATTTTTGGTAGTTACAATATAAATTAGATTATTTCTTAAGTTATATATAAAAAAAATATCTGTCCATACCAAGCAAGCTAATATAAATGGTTAACAAACTACTCTCATTTTTCCAACATTATTGTCACAACCATGATGGTTTTAACTCGTTAGACTTGGGAATCATTAATTTGAAGACCTTATTCCCTTCGGGTGTATGTTGATTTGTGATATCGCCTTCTTAGAAATGAAGCCAGAGAAGGCAACGGCAACCTATTCCAGCACTCTTGCCTGGATAATCCCATGGACAGAGTAGCCTGGTGGAGTGCAGTCCATGGGGTCGCTAAGAGTCGGACACGACTGAGTGACTTCACTTCATTTTTCACTTTCATGCATTGGAGAAGGAAATGGCAACCCACTCTAGTGTTATTGCCTGGAGAATCCCAAGGACAGCAGAGCCTAGTGGGCTGACTCTATGGGGTCACACAGAGTCGGACACGACTGAAGCAACTTAGCAGCAGAAATGAAGCACTGAATCATATGCTCAGGCCCTATGTAAAGACAAAAGAGACAAAGCGGTGAGAAAGGACTTAAAATTTAAAAAATAGTAAGGAAATAAATGTAAGTAACAGAAGTAAACTGGAAGAAGCACAAGCTGGAATCAAGATTGCCGGGAGAAATATCAATAACCTCACATATGTAGATGACACCACCCTCATGGCAGAAAGCAAAGAGAAACTAAAAAGCCTCTTGCTGAAAGTGAAAGTGGAGAGTGAAAAAGTTGGCTTAAAGCTCAATATTCAGAAAACTAAGATCATGGCATCTGGTCCCATCACTTCATGGCAAATAGATGGGGAAACAGTGGAAACAGTGTCAGGCTTTATTTTGGAGGGCTCCAAAATCACTGCAGATGGTGACTGCAGCCATGAAATTAAAAGACATTTACTCCTTGGAAAGAAAGTCATAACCACCCTAGGTAGCATATTAAAAAGCAGAGATATTACTTTGCCAACAAAAGTCCGTCTAGTCAAAGCTATTGTTTTTCCAGTGGTCATGTATGGATGTGAGAGTTGGATTGTAAAGAAAGCTGAGCACTGGAGAATTGATGCTTTTGAACTGTGGTGTTAAAGAAGACTCTTGAGAGTTCCTTGGACTTCAAGGAGATCCAACCAGTCCATCCTAAAGGAGATCAGTCCTGGGTGTTCATTGAAAGAACTGATGCTGAAGCTGAAAACTCCAATACTTTGGCTATCTTATGCAAAGAGTTGACTCATTGGAAAAGACCCTGATGCTGGGAGGGATTATGGGCAGGAGGAGAAGGAGATGACCAAGGATGAGATGGCTGGTTGGCATCACTAACTCAATGCACATGAGTTTTAGTGAACTCCAGGAGTTGGTGATGGACAGGGAGGTCTGGCGTGCTGTGATTCATGGGGTTGCAAAGAGTTGGATGTGACTGAGCGACTGAACTGAACTGAACTGAACAGAAGTTAAACTAAGTTTGTCTTTTTAATTCCTTACATTAAAAAAATACAGCATGGAATTCATTTGTTTGGGTGGGTGATACTAAAAAGACATTGAAATTTAATGTTTGATTTCTCAATAACTTGAGGAATGAGGTAGCGTTGCAATAGAACATCTGTGTTAAAACAATTAGAAAGAGGAGCAGAATAAATAAATCAGGTCAAATAGAATGTCCATAGGGTTGATGATCTTTGACAGTCTGGACCTGGATGGATTTTAGTAAATCTCACTTATCTAAAGTTAATTATCTGAAACTGAAATATTCATAATTGAGTCAAGAAGTATAAAAGCATTCTCTCTCTTAAAATGTTTTAAGTAGTCAAAACATAATAGCAAAACATTGCACTGAAAATACATGGCTAAGTGTCCTAGTTTATGGGTAGGGGCAAGGGTAACACTAAGTTGCTTGAAAATTTCTTTATAAGGATTTCTCCTTGCCTAACAGTGTTGCATGAATAAAATATCACTATATTTATAAAGTGAATAAGTTGGAAAAAATTTTAATCCTTCAGATTGCATGTAATATAAATGGCTATGCTAAAATAAACTTGATGGTATGCAGATATATGAATTCAATTAAATAATGCATGAATGGTAAGGGAACTGAAAATGAACTTAAATAATTTCAGACATATAAGTACACTTTCATTACATTGTCAATCCTGTATGTAGGAACTATATAGTATAGAAAATAATGTATTCTATAATTTGTGTTCACGGTAAATAAATCAATTAAGATGGCAGAATAGTAAGATCCTGAGTTTACTTTCTTCCACAGACACACCAAAATTACGGCCGTGTATAGAATTATCTCTGAGACGACTTAAAGACAAGCACAGAGGATTTTCTACAACTGAAAAAAAGGCCACACTGAGAACGTTAGGAGGGACAGAGACTTGGTCTAGTCAGAACCCACACTCCCAGGACAATAATCCACAAGAGGGATTATAATCCACAACTGTGGAGGTCTCTTCCAAGGAGGTCTGAGGAGCTGAAGCCTCACACTGAACTTCCCAGACCAGGACACCAGTACTGGGAAAGTAAGTCTCTATAATATCTGGCTCTAAAAACCAGCAGGGCCTACTACTTCTGGGAGAGGAAGAGGTCTAGAGGAAACTGAAACTCTGCTCTTGAAGGACTCATTTTACATTCTCACTTACTCTGAGACCCAGCACAGAGGCAGTAGCTTGAAAAGTGCTTGAGTCATAGGAGAGGGATATTCATTGATTAATTTTAATGAATATGCCTGAAGGGAGGGGATCTGATAGAACTTTCTCTGGGGATGGAAGCACTATTGAGTGTCATTTATTCTTTTTCTAACTGTTTTCCATCAGTTGGCTTGGCACTTTCATCAATTTGGTCACTCTCCATCAATTCAGCTAAAGCTGAGGGCCCCTGCTCTGGCGTTTTCCTGAGGGCTTCCCTCTCTCTTCCTCCCCACTACAGCTAGGCCCTCAAAAGCAGGGAACTAGGGAACTCTGAATACCAGCATACCTCCAGCAATCATGGCCAGACCACTCAGTCAGCCATCCTGGGGACCAACCATGCACATGTGAAAACCCACAGGAGCCATGGCTGGGTCTTGCAGCCAGCCTGCCTGGGATCCAGACTCATATGGCCAGAACAAACCACCCAACCACAGCAGGAGGACACACCCAGTCCACACAGGAGGGCCTCTGGAGCACCTGGAGTTTATGACCTTTGGGGATTGTGTCATTGGACTTACAGGACACCTTCTACATAACACCACTCTCTCAAGACTAGAAGGTGTGGCCGATATCCCTAAAACACAGAAACAAAGAAAGTTAGGAAGAGTGAGAAGACAAAGAATAGCTTTCAAAAGAAAGAACAAGACAAAACTTCAGGAAAATAACTAAATAAAGGGAAGATAAGTAATTTACAAGATAAATAATTCAAAGTAAGACTCATAAGGATCCTCATTGAATTTGGGAGAAGAACGGATGAACTCAGTGAGAACTTCAACAAGGAAACTGGAAATATTAAACACAGCCCATGAGAACTGAAGAAAACAATAACTGCAATGAAAAAATATACTAAGAGGAAATCAATAGCAGATTGGAGGTTGCAGAAGAGAGGATCAGCAATCTGGAAGACAAAGCAGTGTAAACCACCCAACCAGAACAGCAAAAAGAAAAAAGAAAAAAATAAATGAGGATAGATTAAGGGACCTCTGAGCACAAGATATGCTAACATTTCCATGTTAGTTCATTAGTTAGACACTATAAATAAAGGAAAGTAAACCTATTTGAAGAAATAATGGCTGAAAATTTCCTTAACCTGATGAAAAAAAGAGACATTCAAATGCAGGAAGCACAAAATCTTCTAAGCATGATGAACTTAAAGAGACCCACACCACGGCACATTATATTTAAAATGTTGAAAGTCAAATTGAGAATCTTAAAAGCAGCAAGAAAAAAACGACTACTTGCATACAAGAGACTCCCCATAAGATTAACAGTTGATTTTTCAGCAGAAACTTCATAGGACAGAAGGGACTGATAGATAAAATAGGCAAAGAGGATTAAGAGGTACAAACTACTAGTCATAAAATAAATAAGTCATGAGAATGTGATATCCAGAATAAATAAGGATTATAATCAATAATAACACAGTAACTTTGTATGTTAACAGATGGTGATCAAATTCATAAAGCATATAAATGTGAAGCATATGTTGTACAACTTAATATAATATTGTACATAAATTACACTTTAATAAAATAAGCAAAATTTAAAAAAAAAGTAAATAAAGCAATTCAAGAAGTAATTGGCCTCATTTGTCTCCTTATAGGTACACACTTTCTGGACTAGGTAAAATTAGAATGGGAGATTTGATCAAAGTTAATTCAGACATAAAAGCTGTTCAATACATGGAAAACAAACATTAACCAAATTGTAGAGGAGTAAAAGAATAATTCACAAGATAAAAAAAGAGGATTTACATTTCTACCTTTGACATACACTGAAGACACAGAATACAGAACCCTGAAAATACAGGCTTGGAAACTTTCTAGGCACAAACTTTCTTGAGTTTGGAAACTTTCTTGCTCTTGAGCTTGCAGTTCTATGGAGACAGATGAACATCAAAGATTTGCTATTTAAGTTGTGTTTGGTTTTTGATATTTGAAAGGCTTATAGACCAAAATGACTTTTCAAGCTGTACAGATTTTATCCTGATAGTGTCAAAGTGAAATTCAAATAATTTCTTCAGTTCAGTTCAGTTCATTGGCTCAGTCGTGTCCGACTCTTTGTGACCCCATGAATCGCAGCACGCCAGGCCTCCCTGTTCATTACCATCTCTCGGAGTTCACTCAGACTCAAGTCCATCGAGTCCGGGATGGCATCCAGCCATCTCATCCTCGGTGGTCCCCTTCTCCTCCTGCCCCCAATCCCTCCCAGCATCAGAGTCTTTCCCAGTGAATAATTTCTTATTTCACCCTTATTTCATGAAACTTTAAAAAATCCTAAGAAAAAATCTAGTGGGAATATTTTCTTTCAATAAAAAAGTAATATTTTTTTATTAAGTATAGCACCAGTGCATATACTTTTGAATACACCATCTATGCAGTTTTTTTTTTCATAGTTTGAAAGAAAGTTATATATAAAGAAAAAGCCCTGGGTCATTTAATCTGTGGAGTATATTAAGAGAAATCAAAGGCTGGCTGTTTTGCAAATTTACACTCAATATAAATTTTATCAAATACTCCGCTGCAGATAAAATTCTGGACTTAAGGGGAATAAGCTTGATTCAGCAAAATATTTCCAATCTTCTAAGAAACTTCCTTTAACATATTACATTCTGTAATTGTTATCATGTAGATTTGGTGTGATATAAGGACTGTTTAAGTGAAATATGACATCTTATTCTTAGTATTCTATTTTTCAAGGTAATAATATATAAGAAATTTATATATTCTTACAGTTTCCTGAAATTTCCTGTGTGAATGTATTCAAGTTTGCACAGACATCTGAAATATATTTATGCTATTGCATACTGTAATATGGGTGAATAAAAGATACTTCAAATTAAATTTTAAAAAATAATTCCTTTTATATAAATCAAATTAGTAAAATAATTACACATCAAAGCATATTACCGCATTATACTTTATTTACTCCAAGGTATTTTTCTAGTATGCATGAAAATGACTTTTCTGTCAAAACAAATTTGAATTTTATGGATATGCTGAAATTCAATATATACTCTATAAACATCTAATTTATGACATTTACTTGCTTCTTCTTGAGAACATGGGAGTCACAAGTACACAGGTTTTCACTACTACCATCACTAAGTAAAAAAAAAACAACACACACATTAAAAGATGCTCAATATCTTTGAGATACTGAGATATCATGAGATTTCACCTCATACCTGTCAGAACAACTATCATCAAGGTGAAGGTGAAGTTGCTTAGTCATGTCCCACTCTTTGCGACCCCGTGGACTGAAACCTACTAGGTTTCTTTGTCCATGGGATTCTCCGTCCATGGGATTCTCCAGGCAAGAATACTGGAGTGGATTGCCATTTCCTTCTCCAGGGGATCTTCCTGACCCAGGGATCGAACTCACATCTCCTGCATTGGAGGCAGACACTTTAACCTCTGAGCCACTAGGGAAGCCCAACTGTCATCAAAAATAATAAAAATAACAAACGTTGGTAAAAATGTGGGGAAAAGGGAACCCTCATATACTGTTGGTGGAAATGTAAGTCAGTGCCACCACTATACAAAACAATTTTTTCAAAAAACCAAAAATAGAACTACCATATAACCCAGCAATTCCACTCCTGAGTATATATCTGAAAAAAAAAAAAAAGAAAAAAAAGAAACAGAAATGCTAATTCTAAAAGATACATGCATCCCAGTGTTCATAGCAACATTACTTAAAACTACCAAAATATAAAAGCAATCTAAGTAAAAGAACATATGATATTCTTGTATACTTAATATAGGTATATATTAATATATTGTTGTTTTGTCACTAAGTCATGTCCGAATCTTTGTGACCCCCATGGACTTTAGTCTGCCAGGCTCCTCTGTCCATGGGATTTACTAGGCAAGAATACTGGAGTGGGTTACCATTTCCTTCTCCAAGGGATCCTCCTGACCAAGGTATTGAACCTGCATTTCTTGTAAATTGAATGTTACCTTTAAAATTTTATGAAAATTGAAAAGTGGGAAAATAAGCAAACAAAAAAAGAGGGGGAAAAAAAAAGCCAGAGGGCCAGCTTCAATACAAAGGCAAGGAACTAATATTTTCTAGTACTACCTGCTATACCAGATAATGAGTTACTTAATTGAAACCATGTAATAATGCTGCGAGTTAAATTCTCACTCCGTTTCACAAAGTAGGAAATTTTTAGAGGAAATAAGCAACATTTCTAACATTAAACTACTAGGAAATAAATGTAATTGGTATTGAAATCCAAGACAGGTTGAATCCAAAGATCTCATTATGAAAATCTAGTGATGAATTTTAAGTACAGATATGTAGGAATTTATAAAAATATGAAGCTCTAAAAAGAGTTGGTTTTATTGAAAAGCCATAGCTAAAACATTTGCTCTGATCATTCACTGAATAATTTCGATATCCCCATGTTAAGGCCACCAAGTCATTTCACTACAAGTTCTGGGCAAAAACAGTCATTTTAAAAAATCTTCATAAAACTTCACATTATCTCAAATGTTCTGTACTTATTATTAGACCTTTAATTTCACCGAGATTGTATTCACCTACAAACTATATATTTTTTTAATTAAATTACCAGCTTCAGAAAGATAGCATAGAATGGTTATATGCAACTTGCAAATGGGCACTAATAACAATTTCATCGAATTCTTCCTGGATGAGTTATTGTTATTTCTCTTTTGTCTTCTCGCCAGAGAAAACTGTTATCAATGTGCCTTTAGTTTGCCATCTAAGTTGTAGAAATTAAAATCCTCAGAGGGGCCATTTATTACCAAGTAACTCAAATGACTGTGTCAGAACAACTCAGCACTTGGAAACTGTAGTTACTTAGCTTCTGTTTCTAATTTCAGCTTAGTCTGTGAAAAAAATAAAGCTTTAACAGGTACATGCCTTTTAAAATTTTGGCTTCAGCTAATACACAGGAGGTCATCTTTCTCCTAAGACTGGCATTTATTTTCTTTATAAAAAATAACACATTTTGTAACTTTTTATGCAAAGACCTAGTATTCAGGCAGTGCACAAAGGCTTATAGCCTATACTGTTTCCTATACCGTATTTGGGATTATTTTATGGCCTTTTCTTGCCTGTCAGAGTCAACCATAGTGACTGAAGGGAGAAATATAGTAATAATTGAATTGATTTTCTTATTTTTCATAATATTGAAGTATATCTATAAATCATCACTTTCATAAATGGAAAAATTTCCAAGTATTTAATTAAACTCATAGATTCCTATAAGCACTGAGTACCATACTGT
>SJYC01105394.1:0-14316 GCA_006408675.1 Madoqua kirkii
CTAGGTGGATTCTTTACCAGCTGAGCCACCAGGGAAGCCCAAGAAAAGTACAGTGGTAGCCTATCTCCAGTGGATCTTCCTGACCCAGGAATTGAACCAGGGTCTCCTGCATTGCATGCGGATTCTTCAGCAACTGAGCTATCAGGGAAGCCCTATATTAAAAGTAATGTCATTTAAAAAAATAAGTAAAACTGAGATAAAACTAATCTTTGGCAAAAGTTGTCCAATCTACTGAATAGATAACCATTATGCAGGCTTCCTTATCCAGCTGCTGTTTAGGTATTTGTCCTTTTTCTGTTTTGCCTTTTCTCCTGCCCCAGTCTTCTCTGATTACCTCCTTCTGAGCTTTTTTTTTTTTAAACTTTCCTAAAATACCTTGAATAAAACTCATCTGTTCTATCAGCTCTTGCAAGGACCATTCCTGAATAATAACATGGTAAATGGTTAAAAGCTAACATGCAGCCTCCCATGGTGAAGATGCAGCTGGAGACGCCTGCGTGAGTGCTCAGACATGTCTGACCTTTTGCGACCCCATGGACTGCAGCCCACCTGGCTCCTCGGAATTTTCCAGGCAAGAATACTGGAGTGCATTGCCATTTCCTTCTCCAGAAGATCTACCTGATCCAGGATCTCCTGCATTAGCCAGTGGATTCTTTACCATGTGCCGCCTAGGAAGCCCACAGCTAGAGAAAATGACACGGAATACTTTGGTTTACTTAACTTCTGCAGACTCCTCCCTCTCTCCATTCATTGAACTCAGCCCTAGTCAGTTATTTTAATGATGAGACAGAAGGCACATTTATCCTATTTTTTGGATAACGTGAAGCAGGACATACAGAAAATGCACTGAATGGCGGAATTGGAGATCAGAAAGATTTCAACAGGCCAGAAAGATAGACTAAGTGAAACAAGAACATTTAAAAAACTGTGTCAAAGGGTCTGCAATATGGGTCATCAAACACTACGACTGGCCCAGTATAGGGAGACCACACGGTTCCCAGTGAAAAAGCCTTGGGTCTTTTAACCAAGAGCATGTCCTGCAAGCCTCCAGGGTACAAAGTGGCTGACAGAGAGGGCACCTTTGATCTTAGGCTGCAGTAACAAAAGTACAGTGAGCTGGGAGACATAGGCTCCAAAAGAAGCTGAATGCTTGAATCAGTCAAAATGAGATAAACAGCAGCAGCACCAACCTAGGTGAGGAACAGGTGGTCAGGGATGGAGTGAAGCAGGTGGAGCCATGAGAAGAGCGGTGGGTAGGTGGAGGTTCCCTAAGGAACTCCATCAGGACTTCTCAGCAATGGAGAAGTGGAACCATGGGTACACCTGCCTGGTGAATTCAGCAGTTTCCCTAAGGAAGACTGTGAGCATGTGCTACTCAGATCTCAGAGGCTGGGAGATGGTTGGTTGTTTGTTTTTTCCCCCATATAACACAGAAGGGTTTTAAAAAGTCATTTGGTTCCTGTAACCAACCACCCATAAGTATGCTACGCAGTGTGTAGCTTGGAGCAGTTTTTCTTTGCTCTGAAGCCACCTAACCCACGAGGGGACGAAGAAGTCCTGACTGAGCCTTGGTGACTAGAAGCTGATCGGCTCCACACTTGGACCCCTGAAGGAAGATGAGGCCCTGGGTCCCCTCCGGTCTCTCACATGATGCTCAGGTTTTAAAAGTCATTTGGTTCCTGTAACCAACCACCCATAAGTATGCTACGCAGTGTGTAGCTTGGAGCAGTTTTTCTTTGCTCTGAAGCCACCTAACCCACGAGGGGACGAAGAAGTCCTGACTGAGCCTTGGTGACTAGAAGCTGATCGGCTCCACACTTGGACCCCTGAAGGAAGATGAGGCCCTGGGTCCCCTCCGGTCTCTCACATGATGCTCCCATATCATTGTTCAGTCTTGAATATTAAAGCTGTTGGTTTTACCAACAGTCTGCCTCTGAATAGGAATCCTCAAGAGAATGTTTGTAGCTGATAACAAGAGAGAGTGTCTGGTTTTGCAGGAGATGAAATGTTCTTTTGTATCTGAGCAGGAAGCAAGCAGATAGTGTATTTCAATAGCTTTTTATACCCACCAGGCACATTGAAATTGATCTTTTCCATCACTATTATCTATAAAACCCCTTTCCTTCATGATTTAGTTGGAAAAACGCTGCAGCCTATTCTCATTCAAAAGTATTATCTCTTTTCAGTGGGGAGGGCTGTGAGCCATACCTTTATTTTCCATCATTTTAGCTTAGCTATTTGTTTTTCTCAGTGCTAAAATTTATGAGTTAGAGTGAAATGAGAACAAAACCTTGCGATAACTTGTAGCATCTTGAGTTCTCTGTGAGGAGGCTAATCCAAGTAACAAAATAAGAAATAGTAAATAAATTGCTGACTATAATTAAAAGACTGCAATTTTCAAAAGGATAGTTGGGAAATTCGTGCGAGATCATTCAATGCAGAATGTTTTTAGTGTAAATTAAGTTAGATTCCACTAGGACTCTTTAACCTTAAATTGCTGAGCAATATTCTAGGCTTATATGGGCTTTCAGGTGGCTTATGGGCTTCCAAGGTGGCTCAGTGGTAAAGAATCCGCCTGCCAATCAATGCAAGAGATGGAGGAGAAGCTGATTCTATCCCTGGGTGGCAAAGATCCCCTGGAGGAGGGCACAGCAACCCACTCCAGTATTCTTGCCTGGAGAATCCCATGGACAGAGGAGCCTGGAGGGCTACAGTTCATGGATTTGCAGAGTGGGAACACGACTGAGCGACAGAGCATGTACAATATACTAGTTCTGTTGATGGACGTCTGAGGTTATGAAATTGTTTCAGCTGTCCATCAAACAACCCTTCTGGCTTCACAAATAAACTCGATGTAGATTCATTTCTGGCAGCAGGCATGTGGAAGACTGTGTCTCAAATAGCATTTGAAGGGTTGAAATAAACTTTTATAGATTGTCCTATGGACTGCTCCCGCCCCCCGCCGCCACCACCAACACACACACCCCACTCTGGAGTCAGCTAAGTGTCTTTCCTGAGAAACATTCCTGAGCTCTTGGAAAGACCGCTTCATCTCTGTGCCCATCTTGAACTCAAGCTCCCTCCAGCACTGGCATCCTCGAACTGCCATGTCATATACTCTTGACGCATCAACCTCCTCTCCAGAACTAAGCCCCTGGGGAGACATCTTCCCATCTCAGCGTTTTTGGCCCTAACACGATGCTCGGCTCCAAGAGGGGCTGTAAAAGGGCGATGCAGAGCCGCTTCTGGGGATAGAGTATGGGACGGACAAGCACCTCTGAAGTGAGTCAAGAGGGACACCTTGGCTCTGCGGGTGTGTCCCAGACTGTGACCGAAGGGGGGGGACGGGGATCAGCCGCAAGAAAGATCAGTTATCAGCCTCTAACCCTGCTATTCGTAATTAACGAAGTGTTCGCGGAATCATACTGCGGTTTTGAAGGAGTCAAGCTTGATGGAGGAGAGAGAAAGGAGTCCTGGAAAAGCAGCAAAAGTGGAGAAGCCGATAGGCGCGCGTAGGTTCCGCGTGGTCTTACTCTCCTCGGAGCCGCGTGGGGCTCCGACTCCCGCGCCCCATCGCCCGGTGCGCTGTTCCCGCGTGGAGCGCCCGTGGCAGGGACCTCTCCTTGCCCTGCCACCCAGAGGTGTGGCAACTTCAGGTCTGCCTAACCTTGTCAGGCGGGAGGCCGTCCAGTCCTTCAGGAAGAGTCGCTGGCCCCAGGTTTAGGAGCCTTCACATTCCTTTTATCGAGACTATCTGGCAGTTTCCAATAAAAGTATTTTTCAAACCAGCAGTGTTTACAGAGTCAAGACTGGGCTGCTCCGTGGAGCCTGGGACATCAGCCTATAAGGTAATGGAGACATAATTGGGGAACAAGGTGGAATTAGTGTCATGCAAATGATCTAGTGCCTCACGTTAATTTCACTGGGTTTTGTTTGAAGAGCAGTGGAGTCACTCGCCTTGCGGAGCAAGCTGCCGTCAGAAAAAGATTCTTTTCGAGCATTTACTCAAGTTCAAGCGCTCGGCCCTTGAATGTTGCAGGAGCAGCTTCACGTTTCGGCCTTTGAAAAGGTACCGTGATGTTATTGCTTGTTTTGCTTCTAGAAGCGGCTGGTTTAGGAAATGACTTGGGCGGGTTCATCTGTGAGGCCGAAAAGACAGACGCGCTCCCCAGGGACCCCGGCGGCTTCGCGGACATCTCGAAGGTGCCAGCCAAGTGTCGGTCCCGAGGGCGCTCCTGGCGCGGACCCCTGTGCCCAGGGTGTCCGGCGCCGTCCTAGACGTCTGGGGACCCTCGGGGGAGTTGAGGGCGGGGGGCAGGCGGCGGGACGGCGCGGGAAGAGAGTGGAAACCGGGAGGGAGCCGGCCTGTGCCTCGTCCCTCCGTGCCAAGGACACCGTCTCGGAGGCGCGGCTCGCTTCCCAGGGTCGGACTTTCCGCCCCCGGGGCCGGGCAGTGGAGGGCCAGCCCCGTCCCCTTCCCAGCTTCGGGCGGCCCCCAGGGCTGAGTAAGCTGGGCGGAGGGAGACAGCAAGGATTTCCTGAGAGCGAAGGGGAGGAGGAGGGGAGAGGGGCAGGAGCTCGGAGCCAGGACCCTGAACCTGCAGGTCGGTGCCCCCTGGGCGCCGCCGCCCGCGCCACCCCACGCGCGCTCCCGCCCCCGCCTGCCGCGGCCCCCGCCCACTCCCGAGCCGTAGGGAGTCAGGTCCCGGAGGAAGAGGGTAGGTGGGGAGGCGGATGAGGGGTGGGGGACCCCTTGACGTCACTGGAAGGAGGTGCCGGGGTAGGAAGTGGGCCGGGGAAAGGTTAAAAATCGCCCCCGCCCTCGGCTCCTCTTCATTGAGGTCCGGTGGAGGCTCGGAGCGCGCCGGAGCGACACTCCTCCTGGCTCCTCCCAGGCGGCGGCGGCGGCGGCGACTCGGAACGGGCTCCGGGGCTGGAACGCAACGGCCAGAGAACGCCGGGCTCCGAGGATTACCGGGGGAAGTGGCTGTCTCTCGCTGGGGCTGCGGAGAGGGGCGCCCGGGGAGCAGGGCCGGCGGCGGCGGCGGAGCGAGGAGGAACCGGCTGCGGTGGGCGCCAGCGAGGAGCGCGGGCACCGGGCGAGCAGGCCGCGTCGCGCTCACCATGGTCAGCTGCTGGGACACCGGGGTCCTGCTGTGCGCGCTGCTTGGCGGTCTGCTGGTCACAGGTGAGGCGCGGCCTGGAGCTCCCCCCCTCGTGGGGGGGAACAGGGCTCCAAGGGGATCGGGACACTATTTGCGGTTTAGCCGCTTGGGGCCGTGACGTTCTTTCTCCTCCGGCGGGCCGTCGGGGTGGGCGCCCCGGGAGAGCCGCTATCTGGGGTCCGCGAGCATCGTCGCCCTCGGCTCCGCGCTGAGGCGGCCCCTTTGGCGCCTGGAGACCTCCCGCAGGACAACTGACCCCCACCTGGTTCTGGGCTCAGGGAGTGCCGCGAGCTCGGACCTGCCAGACATCCAGAGCCTGTTCCCAGAGGGTCTGTCCGGGTCCGCGCCCCACCCCCCCACCCCGTGACAGCGGCTCCGAGGATGCCCGCGAGGCTGCCCGGGGGCTAGGCGATGTTGGGCACTGACGGCGACGTAGCGCCTCCCGAGGGAAGGAGGTGAGCCCTTGGGGAGGGGATCGCGTGCCTGGCGGGAGCACACAGATCCCAGGAGATGGCGACAGCTGGTACCCTTCGAGCCACTCAGGGCTCCCGAGCCCGCGCGTTCCAGGGAATGTTCCCCGGCGTCTACTCCTCGCCGCCGCTCGCGGCGTCTGAGCGCGCTGCGCGCAGCCACCGGAGTGGAGACTCGGCCAGGAGTTTACTCGCCCAGGTCGCCGACCTGAGTGACCGTGACCGCCGAGGGCAGTCGAGGACCCAAATCCCGTTAAGTTTCAGAATTGCAAGTCCGGTTTTTTAAGTTCCGAAAGGAAACGATTTGGAACAAAAGATGCGATTTGAGGAATCGGTGAGGTCCGCGCCTTTGTCGGGTGTTGGGCAAACTGGCGGCGGAACCAGAAGGTTGCCCCCGGGTTAGTGTGGAGGTAGCCCCGACCGGGGCGCCAAAAATCTAGGGCATTTAGGGGCTCGAACTCGCCGTTTCGGCTCAATGGCCGAGACCCCTGGTTCAGCCTCGGTGGGCGCAGGGAGCCAGGTTTTGGAGCGCTTTTAAGCGTCCTGGGGCAAAGGTGTAGTATGAACTAAAATGCAGTAACGTAAAATAAGTTATTGCAAAGATTCTTAGCTGCGGAGAGGGGCGCCCGGGGAGCAGGGCCGGCGGCGGCGGCGGAGCGAGGAGGAACCGGCTGCGGTGGGCGCCAGCGAGGAGCGCGGGCACCGGGCGAGCAGGCCGCGTCGCGCTCACCATGGTCAGCTGCTGGGACACCGGGGTCCTGCTGTGCGCGCTGCTTGGCGGTCTGCTGGTCACAGGTGAGGCGCGGCCTGGAGCTCCCCCCCTCGTGGGGGGGAACAGGGCTCCAAGGGGATCGGGACACTATTTGCGGTTTAGCCGCTTGGGGCCGTGACGTTCTTTCTCCTCCGGCGGGCCGTCGGGGTGGGCGCCCCGGGAGAGCCGCTATCTGGGGTCCGCGAGCATCGTCGCCCTCGGCTCCGCGCTGAGGCGGCCCCTTTGGCGCCTGGAGACCTCCCGCAGGACAACTGACCCCCACCTGGTTCTGGGCTCAGGGAGTGCCGCGAGCTCGGACCTGCCAGACATCCAGAGCCTGTTCCCAGAGGGTCTGTCCGGGTCCGCGCCCCACCCCCCCACCCCGTGACAGCGGCTCCGAGGATGCCCGCGAGGCTGCCCGGGGGCTAGGCGATGTTGGGCACTGACGGCGACGTAGCGCCTCCCGAGGGAAGGAGGTGAGCCCTTGGGGAGGGGATCGCGTGCCTGGCGGGAGCACACAGATCCCAGGAGATGGCGACAGCTGGTACCCTTCGAGCCACTCAGGGCTCCCGAGCCCGCGCGTTCCAGGGAATGTTCCCCGGCGTCTACTCCTCGCCGCCGCTCGCGGCGTCTGAGCGCGCTGCGCGCAGCCACCGGAGTGGAGACTCGGCCAGGAGTTTACTCGCCCAGGTCGCCGACCTGAGTGACCGTGACCGCCGAGGGCAGTCGAGGACCCAAATCCCGTTAAGTTTCAGAATTGCAAGTCCGGTTTTTTAAGTTCCGAAAGGAAACGATTTGGAACAAAAGATGCGATTTGAGGATCGGTGAGGTCCGCGCCTTTGTCGGGTGTTGGGCAAACTGGCGGCGGAACCAGAAGGTTGCCCCCGGGTTAGTGTGGAGGTAGCCCCGACCGGGGCGCCAAAAATCTAGGGCATTTAGGGGCTCGAACTCGCCGTTTCGGCTCAATGGCCGAGACCCCTGGTTCAGCCTCGGTGGGCGCAGGGAGCCAGGTTTTGGAGCGCTTTTAAGCGTCCTGGGGCAAAGGTGTAGTATGAACTAAAATGCAGTAACGTAAAATAAGTTATTGCAAAGATTCTTGAGAAGGAAAGCCAGAGGGCTGGCATATATATTTTTTAATGTTTGTTAAACTCAAAAGGTAGTAACAGTTAAATATTCTTTCTCAGTGGGAAGACTAGTAATCCTTCAGTTTCTAAATAACAAGTAATACTTGCAGTTAGATGGATGAAGCTGTTAAACCGAGAGGCAAAACGGATTTGTAATTGGAGAGAATGCTCTTTAAACTGGAAGTGTTGCTAAAACAACTATATTAAGTGGAGTACTGCTTTTTTACTTCAAAAATACATTTGGGGGTTTGCAAAGTCATGGTATTTTGAAATATAATTGCTTGGAGCGTTTTAATTACATGAAGTCCATCTGTCTATAATGTAAAAGTAAATTTAGGTAAATTACTGTGAATCAAAAACATGGAGGAAAATGTATATGCTTTATTGGATTTTCTGCTTCACACAGATTTATTTTGTTTCAAAAACTAGCAAAGGATAGCTCTGTCCGTGATTAAAAGCAGCTTTGATTCGTGGAAGCTTTTCAGAACCGCAAGTGAGATTCTCTTATGATTCCTCTTCGATTTTACTTAAATGAGGCAGAAATCTTTGTACTCTTTCGTGAATTTTTAAAACACATTTTTATACATATGTGTTATAGGGAGAAAGCAGGAGAAAAACGTTGACATGGTGAGAATGTCTTCACCTGCGTGTACAGGAAAAGTTCTGTCAGCTGCTGAGGTTTGTTAAGTGCTAACTTTGCAAACCACACAGGCTTCTCGCAGGGTGCACAGCTGTCTCCCTGTAAGACAATCAGCTACCTGCTTTCTGAACTTCATCAGGGCTTTCAGACTGACTGAAGGGGCTCCCGTCTAGGGAACGGTGTCTAGATAGGGGCCAAGTTTCTGCCTTGTGGATTTTTCAAGTGCCAACTCTGCTCACTGTTAGGTGCTATGTAATTTTATGCGTTATTAATAGTGTGTGGGTGTGCACTGAGACATAAAATAATCAGAGGTTCTTTAACACAGGAGATAATGGCCTTCCCCTGCAAGAAATATATTTACCTTCTTCCAAATATCCTGGGAAATAAAAACACATCAATAATTCAGATACTTCCAGGTCCTCTTTACTGCAAACTCTTCCCCTAAAAAGGATACTAGTCTTCATTTCTCCAGCTCAAAATCTCATTTTCATATTTTAAGACACCACACCTTTGCAAAAGCCACAGACCCTTTTGGTCAGCTCCCCATTTTTCTTGGTTTTTGAGCAGCTAACATGTACAACTTGCTACAACTAATTGGAAATGCCTCACTCGCAAATTTCCTGAGGGGGGCTAATGATATAAAATCAAAATGTACATGACAGAAATTCTCATTTCCAAAATGAATGTAACGTTTCAAAAGCCAGCTAATTTGCATAGCAATTTTTCTCATTTTCACCAAAGTTTATGAAGCTACACTTTCTTGGTTTTGTTTTCCCAGAATTGCACGTTTGGAATGTTAATTACATAGCACCTTTGGTGTTCCAAATGATGGATCACATTGCAGATAAATTGTAGGTGGTCGCCTACTCTAGTTCCTGAATACTTTGACCTTGTTTATTTACTATTTTAAGTTTTTTCTTTCCCTGTTAAATTCTATGATAGGCTATCCAGTTGCTTTTCCAGTGAGTGTCAACTACAAATTGGCACTTGCCCTGGGTGCTCACCATCTACCTCCACAAGGATTAAATCATGTGCTATTGCAGCTGCTGACCTTCAACACCCCCTGAAGGAGTTCAGGGTGGAGAGCATGAGTGAGGCACCTGTGCTGGGGGAAAGACTGGCAGGACAGGTCTTCAGATAGTTAGATATTCTCAGGAGCTGATTTTATGAGCCCAATTCTCCCCATATCTCGACAGTTGCTAAAATCCTTCATGCTGATGACTGTTCCTCGTGACCAGCAACAGCTTCATGAGACTAGTAGAAACCTTCTGGAAGAATATGTGGCTGGTTTCATGTACTCCCGTGTCACCAAAATTTCATATACACTGACCTTCCGCCCTGCTTCTTGGGAGCAGTTTCTCAGAGCTGTCTCCCAGGCTGCAGTCCTCATTTTGTCCCAAATAAAACTGGCAACTTGCATGTTGTGCATTTTGTAAGTCAACATTAGCAATAAGTCAGTTTTGTGTTTTCCTATGTAAAATTCAGATGTTAAGATAAGAGGTTACTTCTAGGGAAACAGCCAACTCTCAAAAATCAATGAATGATTCCTGGAAATAGACCGAACAGTGTCTCTTTTTCTCCTTCCCTTAACTACATTTGCCTGTAGAATGGGTGATAAACCCCACGATGCCAGAGCTGGGGCTGAAAGGATGAGCGGACTTTACCCTGCTATTAGTAATCATGTTGGATTTGCTTAGTCACTAGTGAAACACACCTGATTCTAGCCGATTAGCTTTCTCTTTATCAGGTTTCAAAGAATTTAGCTGTTAGAGGATGCCCAGGCCAGTACTGATCATGATCTTGGGTTTTGGTGTCCTCCCCCCCGCCACTAAAAGAATCTTTATGAAATAGAGTCTGATGCATAACTCTTAGTTCCATGATCTCTTCTAAGGAGACCAGTCATTTAAAAACCCATATATATTTCTTGGCTTTTTAATTAATCCTATTTGCTCCCCAAATAACTTAAAAAGAGTTTCTAATTTCAACAAGGATGCTAAACCTCTTATTTAAGTGTAAACCTATTTTATATGACTTTTTAGAACAGACCAAAGAATTGCTTGGTTTTTAATCAAGGAGATAGTCTAAATCTCCTTTGAATGTATACAGTATAAAAGTTCAAAATGTATATTGCCCCCAAAACAGTTTTATATCAACCAAAAAACAAATGGTGTCCTTGAGGGAAGGTTACCCAGTTGATCACAAAGTTTTAACCGATGTTTACTCTGGCTTGGGAATTCTGCACAGCAAGAACAAATAACAGTGTAAGTAGCTTCTGTAGAGCTTTAAATTGAGATGTACATGCGAGTAAGTGTGAGAACAGAGTGAAGGAAACTCTCTTGGCACCTGGGTGTTAAATGCAGAGCTGGCTGGCATTAGTCTGGGTCTTGGTTCAATTGCATAGTCAGGAGTTGGATATCAGTTGGAAATATCATGATTTTGCACTGTGGCTAGGGGAGGAAAAACATTTGAAATAACACCAGGCTTAATTTTTGTTAAGTAAAAATGTATCATCAGGAATGGTTAAAAACATCTGTTGGGTTTGGTTTAAAGGACCTTGTGTTCTGTTCTGCTGGCCTCAGTCTTCTGGGGTGGCTTGCAAGGAATGACAAGATCTCCTGCCAGATGCTTTCCAGGTTCATTGTTGATTCCTCACACACTTGGCTGCCTTGGAAATTGCATGCTGCTGATGAAAGGACTGGATTTTTATACCAGATTGAGGGAGGGGAAGGAAATGGGAGGAATGGGGTGATGGAGGGAGGGCTTGAAAGGAAAGCCTCTGGCTTAGTATCTGGGACTGCAGGGGGGTTTCATTAAGGAAATGGTCCCATTGAGTCTGCTGAAGATAGTGGACTAGATTTCCTGCATTGCTGCTGGGCGGATGTGGGGGGATGTCAAGAATTCCTGGGGATTTCCCATCAGTCTTGGTCAAGCTGGCTGCTGGAGAGCCATGTCTGATTATTGCTCCTTTCCTTGATTTTGAGCTCCTTGAGAGATCTGCTCTCACTTCACAAATGCATGCAAGGTGAGTGCTCGGTGGGACCTCACGGGTCTATATGCTCCTTTCAGAGATGAGCGGTTTAATGGTTTTTTTTTTTCAAGGTCAACAGCTGGCTGGTGGCATACCCAGAAATAGAACCTGGTGTTCAGCTGACAGATAACATTTCTTCATTTTTGTATTTCCTCTACCCCAAACAAAATAGAGATGTTCAAATATGTGTGTGCTAAGATTTCTTTTTAAATGTTGTCATCTTTTTTAAAAACCTTAAGTCTTCTTTCCTATCATCAATACATGAATACATATTTTTACTCACATAAAATTAGGATCATATGAACATATTGTAGTGGTAGATGTGTGTTTATATGCTCCCCAGTGGGGGAAAAATCTGTTTAAATTGCCTTTTAAATTTAAAACATTGTTCATATTTTAGCACATCACCATTAATACTTTACAATAGTAGTTTTAATGACTGTGTAGCATTTCATGTTATGGCTATGCTGTAATTTATTAAACCAAGCTGGCATCTTTTTTTAATATGAAAAAACTTTAAAGTCCCTGAGGAGTTTAATTAAGAATATCAACAAGATGGCTGCTTATAGTAAACTGAAAGATTTGGTGAGAAGACTAATGTTTCCTGTGAGCAGCTGGAACCCTCCCTTTGAACTGCTGCGGCTTGAATAATTGTGGCTGTGGCACTGGCTTCATCTCTTACCACTTCCCTCCACACACCCTGTGCCCCAGCCACACAAACTACCCTCATCAAAGAACTGACTCTCCGTTCTTTAGATGGACTTTCCACTTTTCGTGCTATTTGCCTGCAAGACCCTTTTTTCTCTCTCTGCATCTTTGCTTCCCCTGCCTTCAAAATTTAGCTGAGAAATTCCTGGCCCAGGGAGCTCCTTCTTGTAGCCCCAGACTGAAGCTCTGGTTTCTTCTATTGTATGTAATCTCTTATAGCCCCTGTGTAAGCCCCTCCTCCTGTTCTCATCTTGCATGGTTAGTATTCTGCTCGTGTGTCTGCCCTTGCTCTTTGGAGTGGGGAGCCCGTGTCCTAGCTCTCCTTAGATCCCTGATGCCTAGTTTCATGCCTGGCATGGATGCGCTTAGTAAATGTTGGAATAAAGGAATGAATGATGTAGCCACACTATCGTTTCAAAGAAATCTCTCTGGCCAGCTATGAATTTATTCCGGGTGATCAGTACCCCTGCCTGTTCGTGGAGCTCAGTTAACAGTGGATTCCTTGAAGAAGCTGTTTCTCAATAGGCAATATTTGTCTTCTGTTGCGAGTAGTTAAGATCTGGGAAATGAGTTGGGATGTTCAACTCTGAGATGCCTGTGTCCTGTTAGCTCACCAGTTTGGTCACAATGCTTCCCTGAGGCCTCTGGGCCAGCATGGCTGTGGGGGGTGGGGGGGGGGCAGCCCTTCTGTCCCAGCCTCTATGAGTGAGAGGCCAAGCCCTCCTTTGTCTTTACCCCACAGTGCTCTATACCATTTTTACTGTACTGTAAGCCACAACTATTTATTGCTTTAACTTACTTGTTCTTGGATAGACTCAAACCTGAGTCACTGGTTGCTGCGCCCCATTGCAGATCTGAATGACAAAGACACGCTCAGAATCAAGCCTCTGTTTTAAAGGAGCCTCAATGCTCCTCGCCTAGCTTCCTCCTTCCTTAGAATAGGTCCTCCTCAACCATTGACGCACATTGGGTTCCTGGCAGGATCAGCCTTCTAGGTGTGAAACGTGTTCTGAAAAAATCCCCAATGCCCTCATCCAGCCTCAAGCTGGTGCCTCCCTCCCCAGTTCCCACTCCCACCTCCATCCTCTGCACATGCCCACAACATGCTTCTCAGAGTGTGGTCCATGGCCCAGCATCCCCTAGGAACCTAGTGAATCAGAGCCTGCATATTAATAAGGTTCCCAGATGTGGTTTTGCACATTAGAAATGGAGAAATACTGATTTTAGTAAAGGGTTCTTAGCTTTGATGTCAGAGTCTCACTCTTCTTCAGCAACATTTTAGTGATGACCTTGACCTGTGTGACCAAGGGAAAAGACCTGGGCCTCCCAGCAGCCTCTGGTCCCATGCTGTTCTTGGGCCCTGTCTTCTGTTGGGCCACCTGTGACCTACTTCAAGACACCCCCCCCAAATTCTTAGATTTAGCTTAGACCTGTCATTAGAGCAAACATGAATACCAGGGTTCACCAGACCCTCAGTTTTAGAAAGTAAGGGTCTGGTGAAAAATACTATTCAATACAATAAAAAGGCATTAAATAGATAGCTCTTGACCACAAATAAAAGTTTTACAAGGCCTTTGCTTCTGAAACAAAGTCACTTGGTGTAAAAAGCTGGGACGGTGGGCATCACTCTCTGTAAGCTGTTGTCAAGGGCACGTCACCGGCTCCTCATCCTGTCCTGCAGATGATAATACACCTGTGTGCGTCCTACTGGCTTGAAATGCCAGACACTTGTCTTCTTCCTTGCCTCATTATTCCAGATCTTGGCAAACACTTTTGCCTTCTTACAGGTTACCACTGCTGCTTACAGGTCCTTTTCTTAGCCAGGCTGTCTGTCCTTCTATTTAACCAGTGTGAATGTGTTTCCTTTCAAACCACAGACCCAACCATATGGTCAACACAAGCAAAGTGTAACAGTGATCAGGTTCTTTGGTGAAAAAGAGGCCTGAAGTGAACCTTGTACAAATGAAAAACCTTGGCTTCCATTATATGCAGATATGAAGCCCCTTGAACTCAAGGCCTCCTTTGGCAGGCCTTGATCAGTAATTAGGCTTCCAGCAGAATTTTGTGAAACCCTTTTCTCTAGGGTCCCCAGCCTTGACTCAACATTAGAATCATATGAGGAGCTTTATTTTTAGAATTCTCTCGTCGTGGCTGTGCTTCTCACCAATCCGACTGATCACGAGTGTTTGAGTGGGACCCAGGCATCAGTCATGTCAAAGCTCCCAGGTGATTCCAGTGGGCGGCGAGGTTAAGGGCATCTTACTATCATGATTCAGGTCACCTGGAGAGCCTGAGCTGTGCTGGGCCCTGATTCAGTGGGTCGGGGTGGCGCCCAGTATCTGCACTTCTAACTAGATCCCTGGCGGTGCTGAAGCCTGAGGCAGAGACCATGCTTTGAAAGTCTTGTCTTTTCTGATCAACTTGACTCTG